>JAACJM010000263.1:0-106633 GCA_013368315.1 Tetrapyrgos nigripes | reverse complement strand
AAGAGTCATCCCCCCAGACACAATCTGATCCCCCTTTGGTGAAAATGCAACAGACTAACCCAACCTGAGTGCCCTGTGAGCTCCTTGAGCTGCTCTCCACTTGCTGCATCCACACATGCACAGAAGAGTCTTCCCCCCAGACACAATCTGATCCCCCTTTGGTGAAAATGCAACAGACTGAACCTACTGAGTGCCCTGTGAGCTCTTGAGCTGCTCTCCACTTGCTGCATCCCACACACACAGAAGAGTCTTCCCCCAGACACAATCTGATCCCCCTTTGGTGAAATGCAACAGACATAACCCAACCTGAGTGCCCTGTGAGCTCCTTGAGCTGCTCTCCACTTGCTGCATCCCACACACAGAGAGACCCACCAGACCCCCCAGACCACATCTGACCCCATTTGTGGTGATATTGCCACACAGTGAACTGGAGATTTTGTTGCAATGTGCATGAGGATAGCTGAAGAGTGTGCTGCTGACACTTTTGGGATATTGGGGAAGCAAGGTTGCCAGTGCTTTGATACATGTGACTGTGGATCCCAGGTGCTAAGGGCTGACACATAAAGGTGGGGAGTGGACTTGCACATCTCACTGCTTGTGAAAGACCTGCAGAAGTTGATGGTGTCTTTCCAAATATCAATGGAAGGCTTGTCATGCTGCAGGAAAAAGTTAGATCAATTGATGATAATGACATTAGCACACACCTTGTCTATCCAATTTCTGTGCAAGTGCAGGGCACGTGTTGCATCAATCCTGGCATTCAGAAGATTGACAGCCTCCAACCAGAACAGCAGGAGATTATCTACAAATGATTTGGATGTGTTCCTCAGTGTGTCACTTGGTGTTGACTTCTCAAGATGGGTAGTCCAATAGATGATAGCATATTGGATTGTTGGATGAATGTTGGTAGCTACACAGGTTTCCAGATCAGGTATATCTTGTCCATGATGAATGATGACTCAAGTCCACAGATATTGAAGTTGAGCTGTTTCTTCATGATGTCATAGCAGTGTTGGACCAGGGATGCATGCACTTCCCCAACACTGCACTCATACTGAAGAGCAAAGTCTGCAAAGGAGGCATGGTAGGTCTGGATCCTACCATCATGGGCCACATACATGACAGCATGCAACTGGTTAACCACAAAGGACACATCTTCTTTATCAGTATTGGTGAGCTGAGCAATGATATCAGCTGGCAGAGCATGCACAGTGCATAGAATCACATGTAGAATGTGAAGCCGCTTGTCCTGAATGCCTTATTATTATGGTGGAGGCCATCCTTGACAATCTGTTGGTATAGTTTACTGAGAAAATGGTCATTGGTGCTGTTTGAAGTTGCATTAAGGAGTTCCTGAATGATGTACTCTTGTTCTCCTTTTGTACTTCCTGTGCTTCCTGTTGCCATCTTGACCACTGTTGCAGCATATATGAATAGGCCACATGACTGCTCCACTATGAGCTGCAGTGTGTCTTTTCGAAGTCCAGAAAGTTCTTGCTGGAGGTATAGTGAAATATCCTGCTGAACTTCATAGACTGGCACCTCCTGCAGCGACACACAGCACTGGCTCAAATGAGCTGCAAAGCTCAGCAATGTGTGGCTCAGTGCGACTGGTGACGAGGAACCGCAACCCTCCAATTTGCTGTCTCTGACAGCACCCAATAGCTTCTTGAGGAAAAGGAAGCCATTTCCATTCTCATCCAAGGCATCAATGACCACAATGCAAATAGGAAGGTCCCTGGTGCGCTCAGAAGAGCTCACTTGCCAAGGTTTTGACCAACATCCCTCAAACTGTATATCAAGCTTGGCTGTAGCAAGCCCCGAATCCCCCTCCAAAGCACACACAAGCTGGCCAGCATAGGATGAGGAGAAGTCAGCAAGACGTCGGCATATTGTTGGCAGTAAATACTGGGGTTTGCCACTGTCAAGCTGACGAGAGGCAAAAAAGGATACTACAGACGTTGACCTCCTGAATCATCAGTGACAGGGCCAGTGGCTACTGTGCTACAGAAGAGATATTCTATTTCCTCGCAAATTGTCATTGCAATCGTTGTCTTGCCCATCCCTGCTGCACCTGTCAACCAGAACACAGGTGCTGCATTTTCTGACTGTAGCCAATGTCGAATATCCTCAAGCACCTCTGTACGAGTGCCTTTTGTACATGCCCTCCTAACCACATCTGGTTCATAGATGCCAGATGTATATGCTGCTGCAGATGCAATGGGAAGACTCTGCAGGGCCGAATTCTAAAGGACCATTATGTCAAAGCCCTGTTGGAGCCAGTATAAAGGGAACTTACTTTGCGAATTGTGCTAGTATCACGTTCTATAGCAATTGAAGTGCGAGCTAAAATAGACTAGTATCAGCATCAAATAAACATGGAGAGGTGAGGAGACTCACTCTGAGGTTGCCGATTGCTTGCTCAATATTTTTGTATGCAGATAGCAAATTGTCAGCATTGGCCGTGCCTTGAGCGATGCGCATCAGCAATCCATGGGTCTGCATATTACGGATTTTGTCTCCTTCCTCCTTCAGAGTCCTGTGTAGGGCATCAGGTTGACTGCTTCTTATAGCGATAATCAATACTTACTCGGTGCATCCAAGGATACCTAAATATAGGTATGACGCCTTATCCTCAAAGCGATAGTCCCGTAGTCGATCTTCCAGAGCTCGTAGAACGGGTTGGACCTTCTCAATGCGCTTGAGCATATTGTCCATCTCACTCCAATTGGATTTCACTTTCTGCTTTGCGTGTCAGCTCTTTGCCTTCTATTAGTAGCGGATGACGCACCTTTCCTAATTCGATAGCAGCAACTACACCACGAAGAACGGGCTCGGCGATTGGTACCCCAGTAGTAGCCTCCTTGGCAATTTTCAGCGCCTCGGTAAAGCCATCGCAAATTGTATTGACGATGCTTGAGTTCCTAGAGGACAGTCACTAACTCTAATAGATCGACGAGCAAAGATTACTGACCGTCTGTTGACAAAGGTTGAGTAGCCGTCGTCGACGAGATCTGAGCAATCGGTGGAGGCGTACCCGATGCGCGTGTAGCACTGGCATTTGGACTTTTGTTTTGCTTTTTGTTGATATGGAGGAGTTTCCTGACTTGTTTCATGGCTGGAAGACGATGAGCAAGTTGAGATGGTGGAACGGGACTAAGAAGTCGGAAAAGTTTCAAAGTCACATGAAGCCTTGATGAACACGCCGTTCCTGACAAAAGATAAGGTTTCGCAGAGGATCTGCTGACCTTGATAAGATAAGTAACCGGTACTTGCGTAGAGTGTACTCTAGTGTACTTTAGAGGATTCCAACCTTCCTGGCCCAATCGTGAGCTCAACGTCTTTCGCGAATTTGCCTGGAATCCTGTTCAACACTTAGGGGCTTCGGCCCGGATCTGACGAAACTTACCCTTCCCTGCAACCCTGACTCCGTTCATAAGCTGGAACTTCCTAACACACCTCTCTTCTACATCGAAAAAATCGGCCTTATAGTCAAGCCCACTGGAGAGAAATCGACATCAATACCTACTCAACGCACTCTCAATACCAACTTAAACGCCAAGAACGCCTAGAACGGGAACTCGACTCTGATAATACGGGAAACGACACCCAACGCCAAAACATGTAATAAAATACATATCCCGACAAGATTGGACCGGCGTAAACTCTTACAAGAGCATCATGTGAGGTTGACTAGGGCTTTGGAGGGGTTGAGGGATGAGTGGAATAGGAATGAGAGTGCGAAGGAGGGGGAAGGTGAGTTGTTCCTTCCGTGTCTATTACTTGAGTGGATTTTGAGTTTCACGGTCTCTAGGGACGTTTACCATTTTTCAGCCCTCATGGACAGGGCCAGGATACCACCGAGAAAGACCTGTATCAAGCTGTGAGTTTATCCATGCATTCCCCATTGTCTTACGCTCCGATACCGGAGGAAGGCATATCATCTCTTTCACGTCTATTCTTGATTCCACCTCGTCACTATTATCGCATATCCTCTTCCAACCTCTTTTTCTCGCTCAGCTTCACCCCAGAAATTGCTTTACTGACTCGTCACCATGTAGCGCTATGTCACTGTCAACTTGCTTGCGGTCTCGAGGTCAACGTCTCCTTCTCCCCTTACTATTCCTTCGCTCCAAGAGGCTGTAGCGGGTGTGTCACATACCAACAACCTCAAGGTAAGAACAGATTCCCTTGCACGTTCTCCTCGCTAATCATTCCCCAATTCTAGTCGAAAATAACGTCAACTACTTACTACCGAAACCAAGATATTCATTCTCCCAACTTCACACGCGAATTATGCCTACTGGATGGCCAAAAATGAACGTGGTCTCCAAGATCTCCACTTACAGCTAGGACATGATATTAGGGAGACATCACCGCAAGACGGCCAAATTTGTTACCTATGGTATGCCTGCTTACAAATTGACTGGTTGTCTCTATGACTGGTTGTCTCTAACCATAACTTCCACAGCGTTTCAAGAATCTACTGCTTCGGAACCTTCACCAGCTTCCTCCGTCTCATGCTCACATGGTTCCCAAGCTCCAACGACTCTCTTCTCTCATGACACAATTTACCCCATCTACTTCACCAGCACTTGGGACCGTTTCGTCGCGTATTCCAGGGTTATCCACGATGGCGAAAACGACTCCGACGGTCCCCGAACACCCAAACCTTCTCCAAGACGAATATAGCCTGCCAGCTCATCAAAACGTCTAACGAAGACATGCGCGCCGAGTCGTTTTTGACTGGATTGGAATGACTCTTTCTGGCTTCGTTAACGCGGTTTATTGGGTGTAGTTGGGTTCTGTTCTCAGCGGTTTGGGCACTGAGGGCATTATTTCCTCGACGTACCAACGGATTTTATTCTGGAATTTTTTCCACCGTTTGAGACTTTCTCTACCTGTTTTACGAGGTTGTTATTGACGGGGAACGCGACTCCGACTGCCCCAGTGCCTTCAGACGTTCTCCAGGACGACGAGCATCTGCCAGGTCATCAAACTCTCAAAAGCCAAGACTTATACACCGACTCGTTTCTCGTTGGACTGGTACCTCTCTGGCGTCGTTATCGGGATTTTCTGGAACTGAGAACTCGTGGGTTGGCGTGGCTTGGTGAAGCTCTGGATGGTTATGGTGTCGTCGACATCGTGTCCTTGGATGTACCTGTGTAGTGGAGACTCTCATATCCCAACCGGGTATGTTTCGTCCATTCTTTACATCTTATCGCAACTGACTCTGAGTGTTGGTGCTCTTCGTCTTTCTTCTTCCAGATGGCCATCCGTATCGAGCAACACTTTATCTTCGATTCCGCAAGGCTTTACATGACTGGGTCACCGAAATAGTCTAACATCGCGCAATTTCAACGTGAGAGGATAGGAAAATGGGCCTTGGAAGTGTCTTCATCGTACGTTGTGCATGTCATGTACTATCCTTCATCTCATCTGACCCCAATCACGTCCTCGTTTCAGAACCTACGTATTCGAATGCTCTATCACCCTCTTATGCATCATTCCTTCGCCAACCCAGAGTCCAGCTATGCTTCGTCAAAGTCCCATCCCGGCGTTCGGGGACGCTCTGTTCGTTCTTTTAGGATTAACAACGGCGCAGTACACGATTCCAACCTTTGAGGCCAGTGGTCACTGGTAGCTGCCAGGTCATCATGACCCCAAACCCGACATGCGTAATGGCACTGTTTCTAAACGACTTGGGAAGTGCTAGGCAGGTTACTGAGGGTTATTACGACTGAGGATGTGACGATGACTTTCGTTTGGCAATGCATTGGCTGGCCTTTAGCTGTACAAGGATGGACTGCATGAAATCCGTGGTTTCATTTCCGTCTGGCTTCGGTGTGTGAGGCGTTCTCTCTACGTGTATCTCTTTCTAACGCTGGAGTCTCTAGATCCCGTGGACCTCAAGGTTTCTTTCACTCAGCGTCCAGCGTTCCCAACGTCGTCGTCGCTTTTTCTAGTTTCGTCGAACTTGGGAAACTTGGCTAGTCTCGCGGTCTACTTCAAGAACATGCCATTATCATCTTGCCCTTTGCTCGCCCTTCACATACTTCAGCAACAGATCCTTCCAAACCCCACATGATCTTCTCAAACTCCAGTAGTACTAACGTCTCGTCGGTGAAAAAAGTTGCTGTGTTCGTCCAATGGTACGTTTCTATCTGCCTGTACCTCGTGTGTTTGACTGACTTGGCCGGTTACAATTAGTAGGGTGTTTCACGCAGCGTTTTTTTGGGGCGTTTTTTGGACCATTTTCCGTTCGCTGTTCTGTTCATTCTCCGCTCAAAAAATGCCCGAAAAACGGGTTCGCGTGAAAACCTGTCAAGAAGCCTAAATATTGACTAATGTATTTACCTTTAGTCAGGTTTTTTGAAAATTTGAAATGCGATTTTTCTTTCGCCATGCCCTTCATCTCCCTCCGCTTAGAGGCGTGCAACAATGAACGAAAAGACATACCTTACCATGACCATTATGCCCCGCACACATCCATAGTCCAGGTTTGCCAGGTATGAGTCCAATGAGAGAAAGGCCATCAGAAGTGAAAAAGTCAGTATGGAAACCCGAGTAAAAGAAAAAGGAAGCAACTCAAAGAAAAGGACATGGAAGAGAGAAACAATACTGAGAAGAAATGAAAAGAACACTCACAAACTCTTTAATCCCCCTCATTCTCTACTGAGGATCCACTTGCCCTCGCATTCCTGCGTTTACAAGTTGTTTAGGTCCCTACGAAGAGTCCCAACAAACCACTGTGAGAAAGTCAGTAGAACTGTAGGAGGATTGGGACAATGTCGGTGGCACGATGAGGAGGGATTGGAGCTTGAAGGTGGATGTAAAGGAGGGGAAGTAGTTGCTGAGGGAGGGAGCCTGTAAAATGCCACAAGGACGCGAGACGCGAGACGCAAGACGCAAGAGAAGGGTATCAGTAACAATGCCAGTGCTACATGGGGAACCACAAAGAAAAGTAGAACAAAACACACATAGCGATCGCCCCCATAGAATGACCTATCCCAACGAGATTATGTTCTCTAAAGTCAACATTGACACCTGTCCCCAAGCCCGCTAGGAACGCGTGAATCATTCGTCCGTAGTCGTCGCAGCGAAAATGCCTTTTAGAGCCTCTAGGGCCACAAAAGCGTTACAAGATCCGTCAACCAGATGTTCAGAAGGGGTCTGTATGTGTTACTATATCCAAAATCATCAGTGTTCGTGGGGGGTGCGTTACGCGTTACGCGAACACTTGGTCGAAATAGTACAGTAGTTGAGGGATCCCAGTAACGTTTAACGGTTGTCACGAGAGGGATTTTGGGTCTTGGGTCGAATATAAAGCATTCGGATTGCAGGGGCATTGATACAAGGGGAGAACAAGAAAGAGAAACGAGACACTGATAGTCATATGTGATGGTCTTTAGTACCGTTGCCAGAAAACCGTTTGGAAAATTGGTCATTCACGTGAATTACCAGCAAGGCAAGGCAAACTTCACCGGAATCGGATATCCTTTGGCAATCGCACAGACACACTAGTAGGTCATTCAGCAGTGTCTCCGATTGAAGCTCTTCTTGACTCAAAACCTACCTATTAATGGCAGAAACCATAGTCGTTGCAACCAACGGGTCCTGCCAGTGAGGTAATGGCGAGGAAATGCACGAGCAGGAGCTGGCGTTTAGGTCGCTCCTAATCATGAACTAAACCGTTCCATACGACTGCCGCCGTAGATTGGCTAATCGTAGCAGCCGACTGGCTTGCAGCAGAGCTAGCTGACTATCAAACCCCATTCAGCGTAGCAAGAGTAGAAGAGACTCCAAGTCCTAGTCAGTCCTAGTCAGAAAGAAGCGTGGCTGTGCCTTTTTTTCTTCTTCAACGCCTACAGTCATCTTCACTGCCTATGCTCTCTTCACTCAATCTTTAATTCTCGTTTCTCGTCATTGTATCATATCAATACCTACTTTGCCTCTACCCAACTCCAATTCCTGTACGACCACCTTTCCACTACCAGTGTCACCAATCAAAACCATCAACAATGGGTGCTTATTACGACGAAATCGAAATCGAAGACATGGCTTGGGATGCGGAAAAAAAGGTGTATCATTACCCGTGTCCTTGTGGAGATCGATTTGAGATCTCTAAACAGCAGTTGAGGGATTATGAGGACATCGCGACTTGTCCGAGTTGTAGTCTTATTATACGAGTTGTTTATGATCCGGTGAGCCGAGGCGCATGTCAATTTTGGCTGGTACTGACTCTTTGCTACTTTTTTTTTTCTTTGGCCTTCCTAGCTCGACTTTGAAGATGAAGATGAGGATGAGGATGGAGACGAAGAGGAAGAGGAGGAAGAAGAGACCCAGTCCGATAGCGAGTCCGAGAAGTTTGAGGATGCGATGGAGAAGCTCACTATTGCTGAAGTCGCTGCTGCTGCCTAGATGTTGAGAAGAGCTTGTTGTGGTTGTATGTTACTATCTTCAGGTGCGTTGTCCCTACCGGATGCTTTCGTTCCAAGCTGACTGTTCTTTTTCGTATAGGTGTATCATACTGTAATCGGGACCATGTACTATTCAGCTAGAAAACACAATGCTACATTTGGGGTATATACTCAAAGCCCAAAACCCCAAGTCCGACAGTCATAACGATAGTGATACATATACATAATCATAAGAGAAGATTATCAGTGTTCACGCCTTCAACTTCTTCATCACCTCCTCAATCAACTCCTCCATACTCCCAACCATCTTAATCCCATACTTTGCACACACAATCTGCACATTACCCCTCCTATGATACCCCTCCGGACAACAAACCACCATCTTCCCACTCGCGGCATACAACCCCAACTCTAAAAGACTTATAGGCGCAATCGTCTCTGGATGGAAAAACATGGCAATGACGTCCGCATTGTCTTGTGCGTCTAGTTCCCACTCGACTTGGGTTCGGAATTCGGGGTTGGAGATGTCTTGGACCCAGGAGGAGTCCCAGCTTTGGCGGCGGGGGTTTAGGATGGTTAGGTGTTGGGGTTGGGAGGATGCGGATGAGGATAGGCGGGTAGAGAGGGCGTTGGTGAGTTTGGTCTGCCAGTCTTCGGCTTTGCCCATCTCGATGGAGCCAGCCAGGAAGACAGATTTGCCATTGTAGGTGGGTGCCTGGGGAGGTTTGTAGACGGTGATATTGTTACTGGTGGTGGTGGTGGTGGTGGTGGATTGAGATGACATGGAATGAGTTGAGGGTTAAGTCGAGGTTACGAGAAGAGCGGGTTTGAGCGCTTGAGCCAAGTAGTGAAGTAGTTGGTTTGTTGTGGTACTTGTGTAGAACTGCTCGTCTGTCTGAAATTGAGGTTTTGCTGGCCTTTTCTACTTTTCTTGAAGCTGTTCAGGGCGTATGTCTATGTCAATGTCTCCCGGAGTTCGTCGCATCGTAGCGCTGCATGCAGTGCAGCAGTTGCCATATATATACAGTCCGACTCATTGCCTGTTTCTACCCTTGCTACGCCCTGATATGTATATTCTGTCACGTAGCAACACAGGTTCCTCAATGAAATCCTTTGACTCCGAGCGCACCGTGTACAATCCTATTGCTCTCCTGAGCGCTGTGTGCCAATTGTCACTGCCAGTCAGTTTCAGTACAAGCAATGTGTCTAAATTGACATGGGTATATCTGTCGTCACCCGATGTCATTCTGCCTCCTATATATGCTGATGACCGTCCCTCGTCTTCTAACTTCCTATGCTGCCTCAGCTTGACGAATGTACTTCGGTCTTCGCCCGAGTCAGTTCTAGTCAGCAGTCGTCGTGTGCTTTTCTTTACTCTTTTCATCGTAACAATGTCAATTAAAGGTCGTTATCCGAATCCACAATATTTACTGGAGAAGGGCCTCGTGTCGAGGCGCCGACCTTGCTTGCTCTTGACAAGTACTGTGTCGAAGTATGCTGAGCTGCGAGCTCTTTCGCTGAATGTTTCCTTGATGATGACAGGCTGCAGTGCAGCTACTAAAGGACGCGTCATGATGTTGCTGTGAAGAAGGGCAGAAGATCTAGACCGCATGACATCATTATTTGTACATGTAGACGATAAAGGTCGAAAAGTGCGCGGATGTAGGAGGACCTTGACAAGCAAGGTGATAACGGTCACAGTCCACTGCGAGTGGCATTAATCAATATTACAGTACAACTTGAAGCATAGTACTTGGTATACTGAATAAAGACACCTCTATGCCGCTATCGAGCAGCATAATAAGCATCGCGACACCCATTGTCCAGCGACTCCTCGCACACCGATATTCGGCATCTTCACACTCCCGACCGCCCATGCCTTCCCATCTCAGTCTCAGTATTTCCCAAATTCCTGTCTCGTATCCGTTAACATCATTGGCACATCGGAGCCATTGAGCCCGTTCCCATTCCCATTCCCGTGCACACCATTTCCATTACCATGCACTCCTTTGAGGCTTTGACCACGTATTAGCATAGGTCCCATTCGCCTCGTTAGTAGTGATTGGCAAGTTCACTTCCCGAACGACTGCTCGCAAGAGGCTTGCACAGCGCTCGGTATCCAGTCCTCAGATACTTATCAAGTGCGATGGACTCCGGAGCAGAACCGTCCTAACAGTATGCTGAGGCTTATCTTCTCTCTTAAAACGTCTTATGTCTCCAATGCCCTAGTCTCTCCTAGACAGACAACATGACGATCTACTAAAGTAGATGTATGGTACCAATGCCCTTGCTTAGGCTATGTAACGCATGCAGCCGTCAACGGATTCATACCTGTGGCATTTACGCATTCCAGGTCTCGGTTGAACCAGATCAAGTTCCTATCGCGAAAAGCTGGTTGGAGAGCGAATTGAAAGTGAAGTGCAGATACTGGAAGCTGACGAGGAGTCAGCTAGGCCTGTGACGCAAGTGCTGACTCTGAAAGAAGACAAGCAAATACTTAGTAGAATGGTGTGAAGATCCAGAATGGGAAGAGAAAATGAGGTTGTTAGATGTGCTATAGGTACACTCAAACAGCGAGGCAACCTGTAACTAGTAGATTACGGATTAAAGGACATCTAATGATTCAATATCGACATTAAAAATTGCAAGACTTGCGAGTTGGAGTACTTCATGCTTCGAATGAGACATGTTTTGAGGCCATTTCCTTCTCGATATCTGACAAGGTTATGCCGCTCTTCTCGCAAAGGCTACGGAAGATACTCTCCTTAGTCGTAAAAAGCTTCAAGGGCGTGTCGAATTCCTGTCAGACAGCTCAGCTTCACACAAACGAAACTATTGGATTGACAATAACTCACTGCGACACGGCCAGCATCCATGACAAGTATGCGATCATAACCTGCAGAGAGAAGAGTCGGTACGAAGGAATGAAGAGATCTCGGGTCACCATACCTATGATTGTACGGAGTCGGTCTGGATCAACGACGGGTCAGTATATTCAAGCTCCTTTCAGACTATGTGTAACTCACGAGCTATACATAAAAGTGTCCTATCATAAAACTCCGACTGGATAGTTTCCTGGATTTTCCTATCGGTTTCCAGATCGACCGAGGCACTATGTAGGAAGGCAGGTAAGAGACCATTGGTTGCAATGTGGGGAACACTAACGTGGCTTCGTCCAGAATGACAACTTTTGTGTCCTTGACTAGTGCTCTAGCGAGACTGAGCAAGGAACGCTGTCCAACACTGAGGTTTGCACCTTCAGGCTCAATGACACTGTCCAAGGTAATCGCAGTGTTGGGAATTTCTTCATCAAGTTGCGTCACTGAACTGCCAGGAGTGGGATGACCACTTTCGATGAGATAAGAACGACGAAGAGCATCCCACAATCGGGCATCGTCATACAGCGAAAATGGGTCAAGAGCTGTTCTCACGGTTCCTGTATGTCAGGGTGCTTAGCGCCAGTAGCCGTTGCATTTGAGGTATCAACTCACCACTGAACAGAGTAGGCTGGTTGAAGAGACAGTTCGTCAATTTGCGGGTTTGTTCAAGTAGGTTTCACGTACATCCTGGGGAATCACTTTGAAACAAGCATCAGTAACTTGCAGAACTGCGAGGAAATCAAAGGAGACGTACTTCCAATCTTCGAACGGAGATCCTTAAGGCCGATTTTCGAAATATCGACACTGACGACAAGATCTGGCTCAAACTGTCACCGAAAAGGTAAGGAAACTCACTCATCGATGGATATCGAACCAGCGAACTCTACAATCCGAAGGAGGGCTAGAGTAAGAGAAGATTTCCCAGCACCTACCCACAACAATCAGACTCTGTAGGAGAAAGGACCGCACTTTTCATACCTGTCCTACCGACGATGCCAATCTTTTCACCTGGCCTAACACTCAGCGAGATATTGTGCAAGACATTCGGTAACCCAGGCCGATAGCTCATAGAAACGTCTCTGAATTCGATAGTTCCCTTGCTAGGCCAGCTGGGCGGTGGCTTGGCGCTTGGAATTTCGTGAGGTGCTTCCTGTTCAATCCGATTACTGGCGCTGTAACTGACGACTGCATATGAAGTTAGTACAGACAAGGATATGATCCAAATGAGCGGCCTACTCCTTTCCACTGAATTCATATAGTTCTGTCCCAGTTCATCAGTTATAGAGCATTAGAAATCTAGTGGCCACGGACCTCGACTTCGGCAGACTGACGTGTAACGATTGAGCAAAGCTGAGTAAGGGTAGCTATCGCAAAACTAGATTCAATATCGAAGCAACAGCACTTCGAAGAGCTCCACTTACTCGAATAAGACAAGACAAGACCGATCTCTGCTGGGCTGATACCTGAAACGCCGATAACAGCAAACATGGCGACCTGAAAAGATGGTTGAGCACAGGACGTTCGATACAGTGACACAGTTCCAACATACGAAAAATACGAGTATTGCACCGAGGGAGTCGAGCCGGACGGCCAGCCATCTAGAAAAGAGAGGCATGAGTTTGAGTTTGGAAGGGTCTACTTGTTAGCTTTGTTACCTTTGATTGGTGACAGTGAGAAATAACGCTCTATTTTCTGCGCTTCACACACTAAGCTCAGTGGGAATTTATGGAGGAAAACCACGTACCCAAGTCGATGAAAAATTTGTTGTCATTTACAAATCTTGCTGTTTCTCCATAACTTCGGATAGTGGATAGCCCTGAACCATATTCAGAACGAGACAAAACGGGAATGAATAGTGCACGCACCAGTCAGACTTTCAGAGAAGTGAGCGTAGAGGAGGCTCCGCAGCATGGCATCTATAGTACGAGCTCAAATGGGACACGATCATCGAAATGCTTGGAAAATACCTAAACGTTTCATCTCCCGGGCGCTTGCGCTATAGTAGGCCCCAAAGTAGCGATAACCGAAGAATATGATAAAAACAGCAATCACTAGATGAAAGTTCAAGCTGGAAGTCGTCTAACACGAAGCAACAAACTCACAGAAGTAATACTCTAGAATAGATATGACAATAACGGCTCCCAGAACGTTAGCAATCGTCAGGGCGACTGGCCACTGGGTTAGTGACATCTTTTCCGTCGTCTCGACAGCTAGAGCACTCACATAGTCTCAGGGATGCTAGAATGACAGATTTAGTGGGATGCACCGACTACACGAAAGTGAGAACTTACTGGGGAGCAGATTATCAATATCTACATTAAGATGAGATGTGTGAGCAAAACCAGCAATATACAAATGGATGGAGAGATCCGCACTGTCAATATCTTTTCCTAGCACTCCCTGTATGCGTCCTAATGGTGTCGTGTCGAAGAATGTCATCGGCGCATGTAGAATATGATAAACGGAGTTGTTATGAAGGTTTTTGGAGACCGAAGTTGACAGAAAGTCTATCGAGAGACCTCTAAAAACAAATCAAGAAGAGGCATAGGAGTTGCAATGAAAGGACTCACATAGCGAACGTAAAGAACGCTTGAGACACCCCCAGGCCCGCATACAGAACTTGATAGAATGAATATGGACGATTAAAGGTGTTACCTTGCCACCAGATCAAACTCAGAAAAAAGAAAAGAAATCTAAGCAAGCGGCTTCACAGGTCGGCAGATGGAATCTTTGCATACCTATACGTATTCACGATCTGACTACCCTGCATAAGCAGCATAGATAACAACACCAGCGGCACGGTGATATATCCTTTTCCAGCGGCGAGCCATGACCCGTACACTGAGCGGGAGCGTAAGCACGATGAAGTTTGCACATCCATGCCAGTCCTTACCTGACCATGAAACCGAACCGGTTGAACGCTTCTCCTTGACAATGAGTCGACCTTCAAGTCGTCCAACCCCCGCACCAGCAGTATTTTCCGATTTGACCTTCATCTCCTCCAGATTCGTTGCTTTGACAGGGCTTTTAGGTTCCGAGTCGTCCTGTCCACCGAATTCCCTATCGAGACGTGCGAATTCTCCATCCTGGTCCACCAATTGATCGTACGTGCCATGTTCAGTTATACGACCGTCATCCATCGTGTAAATATAGTCACAATGCTGAAGAAAATGTAAGGCATGACTATAGCGCGGTCTTTAGAAACTCAGAAAGAGGAATCGTGACCAAGAAACTTACGTGACAAGTATTACAGTTTTACCCTGCCGGACGAGGCTCTTGATAGCGCCATGAAAGAGAGCTTTGCCAACATGAGCATCGACTAGACAAAGACTTCAGTATAGTTTCACGGTTTGGGGGAGCATGCTTACCTGCTGACAAAGGGTCTACAGCAAAGACATATCAATACAATTCCTTAGCTACAGCACTGGATTGACGCGCTTACCATCGAAAAGTGTAATATCTGCATTGAAGTAGAGACTGCGCGCAATATTAACCTGAAGGTACATCAGAATCTCTTCATCAGGTTAGTGAAAAAAAATACTCGTTGTTTTTGCCCTCCACTCAAGTTGATGCCCTTCTCTCCAATCTATTCGTGGAAAGGTGAAACTTGAGCTGACGGTGAGACAAACGGTGAATGATCCTCACCTCTGTCAGATCGCCATCCGCTAATAGTTCGAGATCCGGTAATAAGCAGGCTGTTTCCATTACTCTCCAGTACCGCTCTTCGTCGAATGCTTGACCGAAGAGAATGTTATCCCGCTGAAGAAAGTGCAAAGGTCAGTCTGGGCCAGAAACGTGACGAGAACTTCATACAAGGGTAGCGTTCTGTATCCAGGCCGTCTGAGGGCAGTAAGCAACTTTACCACCAAACGAAGAATTCCCACTGCATTTCCTCATCTCCCCAATAAGTCCCTGAAGTAAGCTCGACTGTAGTGCCACAAATCTCAGCTTTGGCTCCAAATACAATGAAGAAGTTGTATACCTTTCCGCTGCCGACGCGGCCGACTATAGCGACCAGACTTTGCCTGGGTACTTTCATCTCGATGTTCTGTACTTGGAACGGGGATTCTTGTCTCGGAGTTAGACTGTCGATGGACGATTTGCGGAGCTTTTTGCTTTCTGTGCTCTCTTCCTTTGAACTGGTCAGTTCCCACTCAAAAGTTGCGTCCGTTACTTGAAGGGCGAGTTCTTGTTGAGGGTCTATGATGTACTGATTACCCGTCATGAGCTCCGCGTGGAAGAGCTTGGATAGGCGTTGCAAAGCGTTCCTAGCATCGACAGTCGCGGACAATGCACGGGGAAGGAACATCATTGGTTGGCGAAGAAGCTGATCGACGAGAAAATATGAGAAGCCAATTCACTAGATCTCAGTATTCAATGTTTACCTGGAAGAGACTGAGTGAAGAGAAGATCACAGCCACATCGAAGCCTTCTGTGGTTTTCGTATAGGTAACGAAAGCAATAGTTGCCGCAAGAACGGGAATGGAGTAGGCAAATGCTAGACTGGATTCTATTCAGTTCTATTTTCTGTGGAAGGACAGTTTGACCCACTTGAGAGACTGGAAATGGTTCATAGATCGCACACCATGCATCTCGTTCTTTCTCGCGCTGTAGATGCCTTTGGAGGATATTAGAAGGCGAACCGCATTTGAGATTAGATAACGTACGCTCCGCGAAAGGATCTTGTAAAGAAAAAAAAATCAGCTTTGGCTCCAAATACAATGAAGATGTATACCTTCGTACGAGAAGTACTTGACAATGCGCATGGCCCCTGAAGAGCTAAGGGTCAGGGAAAGTGTCATTACATTTGATCTGTCTGCACTTACCTAACACTTCCGCAATCAGTTTTGCACGCATCCCGGTGTGCTTGTTGGTTGTTTTACGTATTCGTAGTCTGTGCGCCATAACACGTTCTTGAATAGGGACCACCAGGGCGAAGATCGCGAAACCAGCAAGTGCAGAAGGTCCGAGCTGAACGGAATCAGGTAAAGGTCAAAGAACGCATGCTACACAGAGACGTACTTGAGTTAACAAAACGATCAGGCAGACTAGGACCTGTGTTGGCGCAGTCCAACCTGCAAGGTGAAATATTGAGCTACCATACGCTTGCAGAGAATCTTGCCTCACCTGCATGCTATCAAACGGAGACGATGTGAGCAATAGCTCATCAAAAGCAAGATCTTTATGATACTCACGAACCACTGGGCTGCAGAATCAATTCTGCTGATCTATAGCGTTATGAGCAAGTGTGAATCTGTAATTAGAAGCAAGTGAGACGCACGTCAGTTGATATATGATTAATGAGTGCTGCATTCGAAAAGTTGACACGAGATTTGCCTGTAAGCGCGACGCTACGCTTATAAATTGAGTTGGTCAAAGCCGCCCTAGCGAGTACACCGGTACTCATTGAACGCCAGAAAAACTGATGCTGGCATAGACTCGCTGTGACCACGATGCAGAACAGTCCAATCGCCATCCCTATACCCCTGCCCACGCCAGGTAAAGGGTCCCCATTCTCTCTAGCGGACGCTCGATGTTTAGAGAAATTGATGATAGCCTAATTGCATGCACTCCGTCAAAAGAAAAATATCACCGCTGAGACTGTAACATACCTTCACCAAAAGAGGGCCCATCAATTGGCAAGTATCTCCAAACACCTATAGTACAGACAGATAGATCCAAAAAACATTCGATCAAATTTCCAGAGTAGCACGTACCTTGAAAGCTCCTCCAATCCAAAACATCTGAGCAAATACGTCGTTGAGAGCCCAAGCTAGACTAGGTTCACGCCGACCCTCAACGTCACGCCAGTGTTGTTCCAATTCCCTTCGTTTATCCCGATAGTTACCGCCGCGAACCGCTCTAAAAGACCATGATACGCGTTTCCAAAGACCCGGCTTGATTTCTCCGGACGACAATCTTGTATTCCATTCATTTGCTTTCCGTACTCGACGCGTCCAAGCTGCATCTAAGCTTTCAGAAAGATAACCGGATTCGAAAGTCTCGTGCATTTTCCATAAATCGGAGGCTTGTAACGTCCTTTGATAACCCAGCGTCTACGAAAAAAAAGGTTAGGGATATTGGAGGAGGCACCGCAAAAGACGGAATTACCATCAACGGAGAAACCCATGTGTAAGTCAACTTTGAGAGCAGCGATGCCCCAACGACGGGAATGATCTAGTGTTGCATGTTGGCTACAAGAAAGGAAGAAGAAAAACCACGGATTTTCATACTGGTGCATCATTTAGACTAGCTCTCGGTGGTTCTGGAGGTGTTTTAGGGACCCTGTTTTGTGTGTGAGAAAAATATGACGACGTCGAGAAAAGCGTCTCGAACCATAACTGCCACCAACGCGTCCGAATTCGAGCATGGTTCTGTCCCAAGTCCAGCTGTAGTCTCGCGTCCAAGTGTCGGCTTTGAGGTTGAGTGCTGACTGGTGCCTCGTGCGTCTGAATTTTCACTTGGACCTGCTTTTCGTCGATGTGCTTCTCTGACACTGGGTCGTCAGAGATCGGTACAGGCGGAGGAGACTCCATCGAGCGGGGAAAGGACAAAGAGGGTAGAAAACGTCGGGTTTTTGTACCCCGGTGAAACAGGGTTTACATAAAGACCTTGGGTTTTTAGAAAAAGTCATGTCTGTGCTCGTAATAGGCGGTGCACGAGTATTTCCAAGTTCAAATCGTGAGAGGAAAAAGGAAAGGTACAACGCCGCACAAGCCTCTGAGAAAATTGCCTTAACTTGCCGGGCCGCACTCCAAGGACCCCGATTGATTACAAACATTTTTGAAATCCACTCAACTTTCTCATTGTCGAATCCGTTCTACTCACCTTCTTACTCGTGTCTGCTGCCAAGGTCTAATCAATCAAGTTGGCAACTAGCTTGTTCATAGATCGAGCTGTCGGGTCTATACTCGACGGCATATCTTCATTCCACCTACCTCCTTGGCAGCAAATCACAACATGTCGCGTTCTCCATGTTATGTACATGATATGTAGATGATGTACGACCTTTCAGTCACTCTAAAATACCTTTGCAATGTTTTCATCCCAGCTAACTGCGCTTCCGGTCACCGTGTCATAGATTTGAACAAGATCTGGTTCTGAGTACCACCTTGAACCCTTCGTGTCGCCCCCGCTATACGCGATCTCTTCAGCCAACGTCCGTCACTTCGCCCTGACCTCGCTGCCTCGACAATTGCGTCTCCGGAATTGGGGCGTAACTCTGTTTGGAGTGTGAATCGTCGGTAAGGTTCTGCTTTTCCTTAAACGTACTGCGCTTCTCATGATGTCCTTTTCCAAATCTCATGTTCAATAAGTTCCGGTCAGGAAAGGAAACCCGCCAATGCCATGGGGATCTCGAGAGTGGCTCTGAGTTTGCACCCGTGCTTGTTTTGAAGCTCCTCATTCAATCCTAACGGCGACGATTCCGGAGGGGTCCTCAATTGCCAAGTCCTCAACGCTGCACATTAATTCATTCTCGAGCAACGTTTTTGCTCGTCTATGACGATTACAGCCAAGCTTTTCACGCGTCTTGTATCGTTAATGCAGACATGAACAGCGTCCCATTGGTTCTCCCGCACCTTCTCCCAAGGTGCGTGATGGTTTTATTGGCCATGACCATCATCTCGTCAGGCTTGTGTCGCCTTTTGGAAGGATAGTTGGCCGCATTGGCTCACCGCACTGAATGAGAATTCTCACAAATACTTTTCTCTACTCTGCTCTGTAAATTTTAGAGGAACACCAGTCCGTACCGCTCCCACCTATGCCAATTTGCGGGAAACTTGCATACGTGAACGACGGACCTATCCAAACAGAATTCCCTGAAACCGATGATTTTGGGGAGTATAAATAAGTACCAGAACACCCTACCCTCTACTATATCCCCCCATCACCTGAAAATGTCTACTACAGAACAGTCGCTTTTACCTCCAGCTGAACATGCTGCTTTCGCTGTCTCCTCTCGCCTACTCTCTTGCCTGGTGACGGAATCTCTCCTTCGTTCTTTCTATCTTCCACTTCCGCGATCGAGAAAGGCTGCAGGATTGCTTGTTGTGCTTGCGACCAGTCTCATATCTGAACAGCCGGTCATCACTCGAGTCTTAAAATCGACAGACGTTTTCGCCATTGTCCCGCTTCGTCATCCTCCGGTTTTGAAAGACCAGCATCTTGGAGATAAACATGGATCGCCTGTGGCACTCGTTGATCCTTTGGACATGCTACCCGAGATCTACGAGTTGTCTTCGTCTTACACTGAAGGAGAGAGCATAGATGTAAGTGGGCCAGCTTCTGTTTCCATCCCTGTCCAAATTGTTCATCGGCCTTCTGCTAGAATGAACTTTCCGAGGAATTACTTTCCGTTCTTACTCCTCCTCCATGGGAGATCAAGTCTGCTACCATGCGACGGATTACCAGTCCTCGTCAACTCTGGAATAAATTCGTAGAGGACATGCTCATACAAGATTCATTGCGAAATGTTATTGAAAGCGAGCTTCTAAGCTCTTTACATTGGCAAAGTGAGTGCCTGTGAACAATGCCCTTGACTTACTCGCTCACTGTTTAATTCATCGATAGCTTTGTCTTTTGAAAATCCTCCCAAATGCCCCTCATTGTCATCTTCTCCCATCGAATGGGAGCAGAGTCTTGTAGCAGGGCATCCGACACATCCTGTGAGTGTCCATAACTTCATTTGTGTGGTATATCCATTCACCAGGCTGTTTCCAGATGCACCGGGCACGGATGATGCCTAAAGTTCCAGATTCGTACGACTGGTACCATCCGATAATCCGTTTCGTCCGGGTTCTTGGACCTTTTGTAAAGACCGTCCATGCCCTCGCTCAGTCAGCGGCACTATCTGCTGGACTTTCATTACCTGACAGTGATGATTCGGTGATCATGCCAGTGCATGAAGCTCAGCTGGACAATATCCTCTCCAAATTCCCGGACGTGGAGGCACTCGATCCAGCGATCAACGTGCGCGCTGAGGCACAATGCAGTATTAGGTATAATTAACTTGAAGTTCGAAAATCATCACCGTGTGCTTATAGACATAACAGGACTGTTTCTATTCCCGAGCTGCCCGGCATGGCTCTCAAGCTCGCAGTTGGCGTGAAGATATCTTCTTCATTGAGAACCATCTCGCATTTCACAGCCAACTTTGGACCTAGATTCTCCGAAGAGATCGTCCCTAAACTCGCCATCAATCCAGAACTCTTGGCAGTCGAAACAGAGCCCTCCACCGCTGTCTATAAGTGTGCAAACCCCGATGACGCCAAGAATTTCACGGCAGTTCTCAGGAAAACTTATTCACCGGCGCCAAATGAAGCGGTCATCACTGTTGCGGCACTCTTAGAAACAGGTCATGCGGGAGCTCCCCCCGGTGTCTCTGCCATTGAACACATCTTCGGACTAGACAGTATGGAAAAGCGCACAAGTTTTCTGGACAGGTTCAGTTCAGTTCCTCCGGTCAATCAGGGTTCTGACTGATGTATTCATTTCTAGGTATATCGAAGTGGCTTGCAAGGCACTTGTACCTCCATTGATGCACAACGGTGTCGCGTTCGAAGCACATGCGCAAAACGTCCTTGCCCGATTTGATGTACAGAAGAAGGAGTTACTCGGTTTTGTTGTACGAGATCTTGGTGGACTGCGTATTCATCCGGACACTCTGAACAAGTCACTTGGGACCAACTTCGTGTTCCTTGATGGCCACTGTGTCGCCACCGCGAGCGTCGAAGAGGCCTACCCAAAATTCTACCACACGCTTTTTCACAACCATTTACAACGTTTGATTAGGCTCTTGGGAATGCACTACAATGGCGTCGGATGGGAGATGCTTAGACGTCACTTGACGGATCTGATTCCTCCTGAACACGGATTATACAAGCATCAGGAAAAAATAAAAATTCTATTGAGAGCTACGTATACCCGATAGCATTGATAGTCGCGTAGTACATCCGCCATGTATTGAGCACTCCGTAGCACTCCATAGCACTAGCATGATATCTCCATATTTACCTGTATCCATGTGCCTGTACTGCATAACCTATGGTGTCTTGGTAGCCTATATTGGCCCAGGACACTACAGAGCGCAACATAGAGGCTAGATCCACAGCTGAAATACCAAATGAGATTCCTCAAAACATTGCTCAACGATGGACAAATGGATGAAGAATAAAATGTATTAAGACTAATAGGTATCATACTTCCTAGTTTCTGACTGATCCACCTGTGGTACTTCTGCTATTCCCCAGGACCGTCTCCTGCCTGACCCTGTTGCAGTACTTGGCCACCCTCTTCTTCCTCTTCATTCTCGTCATCTTCTCTCTCAGATTCCGTATCGCCGGTCCGCCCTGCTAATTCCTGAGCGATCTTATCCTGTAGTTCTCCGGTAATAAGTGATTTGATTTTTGGTGGGTCGATACCAGACTTCGCGCTGTATTACATAGTATCCGGAATGAGGAATTATACTTCTCCTCAGGGATGACTACTTACCGGGCTCGTGTATACATTCGCTTTCGGATCTGCGTAACAACGTACTCGTTCAATTCCTGCCATAGCTGAAGTTCGTGAAGGTGTTTTTTATGAATAGCAGTGTACCCAGTCTCAGAGAAAGGATTCGTCTTGCCATGTCGTATATAGATACCAGTAGACCACTGGCGCATGATGTGATGAATCTACAAAAGAACAAGTCAAAAGCTTTTTCCAGGGGGAACAGTATAGCGTTACCTGAGTCATGAATAATGCGAGTGTTTCCAGGGAGACAGGGTCAAAAAACCGAGCGAACACAATTCCGGGTGAATCATGGCCTTGTCCAAAGCACGCCAGACGGAGAATGAGCTGAAATACAGGATTCTCAGCGAATCCTGTACAATTGGTAGTGTCCTAAGCATATGTGTCAGTCAGAGGCTTCATAGGTGGAGAGTAAGAGACTCAATGGTAGTACCTTGAAAGCAAACCTCATATCATCTGACAATGCGTCATATAACTCAAGATTTTGACGTTTGGCCTTTTTGCTTGTATCCTTTGTGAAACCAAATGTAGACATCACAGCTTCCTCGACAAAGCGAAGCATGTCCCCACGAATGCGGCTGCCACGACCCTTCAACTAGAAGCAGCCTTGTTAACGGTGTATATGTATATAAAAAATGGCTTACCAATCGTTCAATTCTTTTGTCACACTCATAGTCCTTTTCAGCAACACGGCAAGCATCACGGAATGCTTTTCTCGCCCAACCAATTTGCGTTGAACTGTCTGGAAAGCCCTTGACACCTAGGACCTTGGCCTCATAGTAAGCACATGCCCGGACAAGTATAGCTTTGCCTTCAGAATCATAATCTTCTGCCTTGGGTTTACCTCCGGGTTTGTAGTCGCTGGAGAAGGATAAGGTTGACCGTTGACCTGTACTATCAGCTGATCCTGAGTTAGCATTATTAATAGTAGTGACGGTAGTGTCGGTAGCATCAGTAACTGTGGCAGAAGATTGCTGTGAAGCGTTGTTGGTCTGGGAATATTTTTGACTTAAGTATGAGCACTTGAGGTATATAATAAGCTCACCTGGAAGAGCTGGATGGGCCCAGCTTGACGAGAGATTGTGGGAGTGATAATGTTTGCAGCCGTTGTCTCTTCCTGTGAATGGTTGGGTTCTTCATGTTCTGAGCCATTGCCACTTGACGGAACAGACATATATGCGTTGCGAGGTGTTATTGGAACTATCTTCCCATTTTTACGACGAATGCGTGTCAAATCAATATGAGGTGGAGCAGATGTTGTAATAGTGCGCATAGGGGTAATCTGCGCAATAATGAGCAAAGTATCTTATCTGCAGAGTGAATAAACTCACGGTAGAGACAGCTGCAAACCGTATAGTGTCATCATCAGCACCAGCCATAGTGAAACCTGGCTCATCTTCACTCTCAACTTCAACTTCCATGTCTTTGCTATTGTCGTCGTCGTCGTCATCATCAAATTTGTTGTCTTCTTCCTCATCCCCGTCCTCGTCATCGAGTTGAGTAGCGGCTAAAAGAGAGATATTAGAAGCAGTATCAATTGCTTTTGTAGACACGTACCAGCTTGTTTTTGCTGCGCAATCAATTTTTTTAGCTCATTAGCTTGCTTTTCTAAGCGTACTAGCTCAGCGTTGGAGATGGTCTTGTTCTGTTTCTCTGAAAGAAAGTGCAGTGTCATCAGACCTGAAAGGATAGCAGAGAACAATGGAACGGTACCTCTCTTTTGACCACTTCGGGCCACCTTGGATTTTTTGCTGGCAGTGGTATCTTGAGACACTCGTTGGCTTCGTCGACGTAAATGGTGTGCCTCTGGACTTGAAGCATTGTCTTCATCATCAAAGACATCCGAAGTGCGCTTTGATTTGGGTGGCATAAGAGAATGACCCGATGGTAGCGGTAAGAGGAACAAGTGGTTCTGAAACAATAAAAAATGACAAGTAAAAGTGATGGCCGGTGGCGGGTTGTGAAGCGAATTTTTAGCACATCTCGGATAAACATTTTTCAGACGTACCTCTTACCTCCGCTTCCCTATGACCATTCTCTGCCCATACTGTCGGTTTTCCGCTGATGATAACAAGGCGTTACGGGTACACATTTCTCGAACGGAATTTTGCCGTCAAAAAGACGAGGACGCGTTCGATGAACCTGACTCTGACATAGACCAGGAACCGAGGACCACCCTGCCTGCCCAGCTACACATTGACTCTGATGACAATATGTCAACAGTGTTTATACCGCCAATTCTGGAAGCCGATCTAGCTGACTTGGACGCTGAAACCATTCCCATTACCCCCAGGAAAAGGACAAGTGTAGAGGAAGTAGAGGATGACACTACCAATGACCCGAAGTCTGTGTATGGTGATGATGGATATATATATGCTATGAAGTTTCCTGGCCCCGCCGGTATGTCGCTCAATGACAAACCTATGCCTACCAACTTCGAAAAGTTGCACCAGCTACAGAGCATGAAGGGTCTGGAACCTTGGACTCCATTTCAGTCTGAGAAAGAATGGGAATTAGTGCGGTGGTTGATGAATTCTGGGGTCAGTCAAAAAAAGATAGACGAGTTCTGCAAACTCAAAGTAGTATGTCCATGGAAAAGAATTAATGATATTACTGAAGCTAACCAAATCCCTACAGATACATGAGGATATCCAACCATCCTTTCATAACAGCCGCTCACTTCTTCAACTGGTGGATTCTCTCGAACGTGGTCCTTCTTTCAAATGTACACCAATGAAAGTACAGGGAGACTTGATGGACTCTGAAGGAAAACCTCTGACTGAGGTCTTGGAGCTATGGCATCGTGATCCTGTTGACGTGGTCAAGGAGTTAATGGGCAATGTTGAGTTTCGAGGACATCAGCAATACGCACCGGTGCGTTATTTCCGAGACAAGGATATGAAGAATAGAGAATACAATGAAATGTGGACCTGTAACTGGTGGTGGGATACACAGGTTAGTGCAGGCCTGAGTGATATCACGAAGATAGACTCACTTTACTGCTTTCAGAAAAAGCTCCCCAGTGAACTCGGTACCATAGCTCCAGGTATTATTGCCTCAGACCAGACACAACTTTCAACGTTCAGCGGTGACAAGAAAGCTTGGCCAGTATATCTCAGCATAGGAAACATTGAAAAGAATATGAGACGCAAACCTTCTTCACGTGCATTCCTCCTGCTTGGGTATATCCCTGTGTCCAAACTTGAGTGCTTCTCCAGGAAGCGCCGTTCTCAAATGGGTTATCAGCTCTTTCATGACTGTATGAAGAAGATGCTCGAGCCACTCGAGAAAGCCGGAAGGGATGGAGTGAAGATGGTGTGTGCAGATGGGTATGAGCGGCTCGTGTATCCTTTGCTGGCTGCGTATATCGCCGACTACCCGGAACAATGCCTGGTATGCTGCTGCAAGGAAAACTCTTGCCCAAGATGTACCGTTGCTCCTGAGGAGCGTGGTGAACTAGGCTACAGCACAGCGCGCTACCCGGCATCAACCTTAACAACATTGTTGCTCGAGTCACGAGAGGAGAAACCTGCAGAGTTCCGGAATCAGCAACTACGACCCATTAACCCATTCTGGCGCAACTTACCATACTGCAATATCTTCGAGTGCATGACACCTGACCTGCTTCACCAGCTGCACAAAGGGGTTTTTGGGGACCATGTTGCAAAGTGGGCTCAAAGTGCTATAGGCGACAAGAAATTAGCGGAGAAGGAAATTGACAATAGATTTCGCACCATGACACCTCATCCCAACCTCCGCCATTTCTCGAAAGGCATCTCCTCCGTCACTCAATGGACCGGGAACGAATACAGGGCAATGTCAAAAGTCTACCCTGGACTGCTGGCTGGTGCAGTGGACACGAGAGTATTGGAGGCAGTTCGAGCACTGGAGGACTTCATGTTTTATGCCCATTTTGAGGCCCATACTGATATGTCTCTGGGGGCAATGGACAAGGCGTGGTCAGCATTTCACGAGCGTAAGGAGGTTTTCCAGGAGCTGGGGATCAAAGAACACTTTAACATCAGTAAAATCCACAATGTCTCGCATTATTGTGAGAGCATACGTTCTCGGGGAACCAACGATGGCTTCAACTCGGAATCTTCTGAGCGTCTTCACATAGATCTTGCCAAACTAGCATATAGGGCCTCCAACAAGCGAAACTTCCAAGTCCAGATGACGAGATGGCTTGCACGACAAGAAGCAATTCATATAAGGGACCAGTTCATGGGTTGGGTTATTCCGTGGTATAAAGCAAAGCTGGAAGAGGAGTTGGCGGAGAGTAAACAAGAGTTGGTGGAGGACGACGTTGACGGCGATGTTGACAGCGACGATGGTGATGGTGATGCAGTTTCGGATGCGGATCCGAATTCCGAACGCCGCGTAACCTTCCGGTTCGCAAAGAAGCCTTCTCTTCCCGCGGTTACTGTTGACCAAATTGAAAGAGAATTTCACTGCGGTGAATTCTTCTTCAACTGGTACTTGCCTAGGTTTCTCGACTCTCAAAATATACCCACCGACACACTTCCAG
The DNA here is from genome assembly GCA_013368315.1 of Tetrapyrgos nigripes. NCBI lineage: Eukaryota > Fungi > Basidiomycota > Agaricomycetes > Agaricales > Campanellaceae > Tetrapyrgos > Tetrapyrgos nigripes. The sequence continues at coordinate 80,297 of JAACJM010000263.1, read as the reverse complement.
ATCGTTCAGAACTTTGTTTCCCAGTGTGGAAAAAGCTTGTATTATCTCTTCCTTCCATTGCAGAAGCCGAAAGCGAGAAGACTTCTGACACCGTGTACGCCACAACTCTGGTACCAGGCTCTATCACAACGAAAGGAGTGAAGCCACCTACCCCAGCTAAAACAAGCACAGTCCTCATACGAACTCGTAGTCCAGATAGGGATCAAGGGCCCCTAAGTGGTGCGTGAGAAATCCCAACTATCCCTGTTTGGTAACGAAATCTATGTACAAATTTTTCTGATACTTGTATGGTTCTAGGTCTTCAAGTTGCTCGAGTTAGACTTCTGTTCAAGTTACCACCTGAAGTCACACCTTCCTCGCCCATGTTAGCCTTCGTGGACTGGTTCAAACCATTCCATAAGTATCACAAAGCTCTTGGGACATATGAACTGGCTTATGCCAAACGTCAGCATGAACAACACTCTGACATTGTGCTGGCTAAATATATTCAACAGACATGTCATCTCATTCCTGAGTTTGGTAGTAGCACTGACAATATTGCATGGAGTTCGGCAGAAGCTCTGGATAGGTGCACGACCTTTTACATTAATCCTTATCTGCGCTATCGGGACTTTCTCCTTTTCCGATACCATACACATCTTCATGAACAGCCTGAGGCCGAAATCGCAAGACGGGAGGCAGCAGAAGCAGTCGATGGAAATGGCGCAAGGAGACCGAAGAAAAAAAAATGTAGATAGCTATCACTTACTTACACTGATAACAACGGGAAAATATCATTGACATCCTCTTTTATGATTGGCGGAATGGGTTTTCCAGGTCCTCTTTCACTATCCAACTATGTAAGTTGACTCAGTAGTTACTAAGACTACTGACAGCTACACATCCACCAATGGCGACTACGGGGCCTACCCGATGCTCCTGACGCTCCGGAGCCTCGGTTGTGATTTACCGAGATTCAGATATCATGGGTGGGAACATTGTAGCCGATTATTTTTTCCTGATGTGGTTTCTTGTCTATGCCAGCAGGGATTTCGGTGCGTCCTTCCGGCCTACATCAAATGGGCATAGACAGGTCGACGTCGACGGGCAGGGACCATTATATCGGAATACCCAGCTGGCATCCAACCGACGTGGTGCTTTAGGTATTTTTTGGCCATGGTAGCCAGTGCGTTTGGGTCATCTACTCCGCACATAGTACTGGCCCCCGATTCTGGTTCTCTCTTCCCCTTTCCTTTATCAGGTGCGACATCTTTTAATGCTACACCTCCTCAGTCATTTGACGCCAAGGCATACAGATTCCCAGCTCTTTACAACGTCCTGGTGTATAACCAAATCCTCCGACTCCGATCTAAAATCCTCTCTGAGTCTAAAGTATCCGCCTTCCTCCTATCGTCCAGCCTATCACGGTCCACGGGTATGACCATGGGATTTCATATTACATGACAGCCACTCGTCCCAGCAAAGACATACCGCCCGATATCGACGTGAAGAGCACATCGCAACTCCCATTCAACCCTCCGTCTTCTGGGCTTTCTACTAGTACAATTTTCGCCGTTCGGTATGCCCTCCTGCCTCAGCTTGTCTCGGTCATTCAACTAATTGATTTGATCTTTTTCAGCCCATCAAGTTCCTCAATCCACCTTGCGCGCACCTTCTGCATTTAAACGCCTACTTATATCCGTTCTGCAGCGACCGTCACTTTCGTCGTTACTTGTCCGAAATTTCTGTCTGTTGGGTTACGGGTAGTGGATGGTGGGTGGGCGCTGAGGCCATGTTGGCTGCATTGTGGGATTTATTGCTGTCTACTGGCTCTTGCTCGGCTAACTATTACTTCTTTTGTAAGATGGTTACAGTCTCTGATCAACGCTACCCAGTAGCCTAATAACCTCATGGCTACACATATCATCCTCGGTTTCGACATTTCCCCATCCCGTCAGAGTTCTTAACTATTGCGTCGACATACGATCAGAGCGCAATGAGTATTGTGTAGTGGCTACTTCGTATTCCAGATACACTGCTTCCCTTCACCCTTCACCCTCCCTCCCTTTTTTTCCTCAGCCGGTCTACCCCACTCTTCATTTTTCTCGATATCGCCCATTCTCGCAACGGCAGCAAGGACAAGAAATACAACCCCACTAACAGTTCCACACTGGACCTTTTGGAGTCGATTTCCCCGATGTACTCGCTGCTAGTACAGATGGTGACGAAGTGGGCACAGGCAATGAGATATGCCGTCTTTCATACCATTATGGTATACACACAGGGGCTCTCGACGCATCTACTGACACATAACTCCTCCATCATGATTTCTCTTTTCGGTAAGATTTCCCAGGTTAACAACACACCGACTATTCGAAGAAGGACCCTCAATGCCAATCGTAACCAAAATGAGAACAAGGACAAGGACCAATGTTATCAGATGAAAATTGAAAAACAAAGTATCGAAAACGAATACGTCGAACAATAAGCCAACAATATCCCAATACGGTTCATGTCAAAGCGTAAGGACCCTGTATAAAAGCTATGGCCTTGGAGTCAGCCAGCTATGGCCTTGGTCTTAAAAATCCACCATCACCTCTAATTCCCAACCCCCTTCCGATTCGAGCTCACGAATAGCTGTAATGAACCTTACGACGCTTCAGTTCCCCCAGCCTCACCAGGTCGATGACCTCCAGCGCGAACACAGACACCCGAACCAACAGGACCTCATTGTCACAATGGACCCAGATTCGGGCGGGATGCTACCTGAAACGCCAACTCGACATTTACAGGCTGTCAATCCCAGGTTCAATAAGCAACGGAGGATGCCCTTTCCTCCAAGGATTAGCAGAAAATACATTCTGACAAGGAGGGACGGCGAGCTCCAAGGAGAGAATATGAACGTGGATAAGACAGGAGTAAAGAAATCATCAGGATATGCTACGTACGTGCATCTAATCATTGAATCTCTCAATCTTTCGCTAACAATCGAAATTTTAATTCTTAGATCCTCCTCCAACATTCATGAGAGTGTGAGTCGAAGTCGGCACGAAAACCTCCATCCTCAGGCGGCCGGTCATGGATCGCAAATCCCACGTCCACGCAAAGCTGCGACTGCCAAAAACGATGCTCGAGCAGAAAGAAGTCTGGGTGGCACTATGAGCACGGCCAGGTCTAGGTAGGTTATAAAGAGTCGTTCAAATTGCCTCAGAGCTGACATTCCATCCACTACTTCCACCTCCACCTCCACCTCCATTTCCAGCGGTCCTCGGCCTGCTACCAGAAATTCCACTCGACTGGGATCCGTTATAACAACACACTCTACTCCAACCCTGAACGACGTGACGAACGCCGGCACCAACTCCGTTACTACTAACGGTACCTCTAACGCCAACGCTCATCCAAAAATTCCGAGTCCCAATCCCACACCCAACCCTTTCAAACCTCTCGATCACGCCGTATTGCGCTCGAAATTAAATCACAGTCAACTTAACCGGTACAACATCTTCGCAAAAGACGAGGCAATTGTGGATTTCAATGAAGAGGAAGTGTTGTGTAGACGATGTGGTGACAATAGGAGGATGGAGCCGAGGAGGGGATTATTTTACAGATCCAACTGGAACAAGCATTTGCAGGTATGCGTGGCGATTAAGGAAGGGAGGTATGTGCGTGCGAAGAGGGACGAGTTGGTACAGTATTTAGCTGCTGTTGAATGAAGACAAAAATGAGAAGTTTGAATGACACCAAGGACATTATTAGTTTGAAGTTGTATCATATAGTTTTTAGTTGGCGAATGCACGCAAAGGTGCGGGTTTTAGCTTGGGGCTTGAAGCATCGATTCGTTTTCCCATTATGACACTGCGGGCGGCCATTGATATTTGCAGGCATTTTTGTTGGGACTTGAATTACGAAATTTCAGCATGATTTCTAGGCTGATAAAAATCAAAGTATTTTCCAGGATTTGCCACTGAAATGCCAGCTTTCCTCGTGGTTAAAGATATATATTTAATATAGTCTAATCGTGCAGTGGAACGACGATGGATCGGAATGGACTCCGAGTTTCATTTCCGGCAGTTTTGGGAGGAACATATCATATTGCGTTTCAATGATCAAACTGCGCTACTTGTTTCACACGACGATATATCTACAAGCAGCGAGGTTGAACGTCCTCACTCTCGTCGTTTCGCACTCCGAGGACGCTCGGATCATTCTCTATCCTTTCCTATCTTTTTCTTTCTTACTATTTCTTGAATTCCGCTCAGCAAAGATTTTTCACTCCATTCAACCATCGTCATCCTCTCATCTATTTCTCTACACACGATTATCTTTCACGCCACCATCGTTACCATGCGCAACACTCGCAGTCGTCCCCGTCTTGGCAAAAAATGAACGCCAGAGGACTCGCCTACTCTCACTTCCTCCGGATTCTCCGTTATCTCGCAAATCCCCTAGGAGACGACGAGCTTTGCAAAGATTCATCAAATCCGGAGCTGTTCAACCAACGCTGGAGCAGGGCAGTTCTGACGAGTTAAAAGTTACTGATGGGGATACAGTATTAGGACTACGTCCTAAGTATGCGAGGGAGTTCCTATGGGATACAGATGAGTTTTCTATTCCCATTTCGTCTGCCAAGGCTACCGAATCCCTGCCTCCTGTTCCTAGGCCGCCTAATCACGAGTTTAACAACAAGGTTGCTTGGTCAACCATTCGATCGCACCCTCATCTATTCCGCATCACGACTCCTATCCACGTTGACGAGTTTCAACTTCTCCTTTCCTCCCATCCTAATCAATCGTTCGTTTCCTCCATTTGTTGGGCCTTGCGACATGGATTCTGGCCCTGGTTACAAACCGATCCGAAGAACACCCCCATCACAGTTGACAATTCCTTTCGCCCACTCAAAGACGACTCCCACATTCAATTTGTGCGTGAGCAACGCAATACAGAAATAGCTCTTGGTCGTTTTTCCCCTTCATTTGGCCTGGATCTTCTTCCAGGGATGACAGCTGTGCCGATCAGTGTTGTCCCCAAGCCACACTCCTCGAAATTTCGTTTAGTCGTCGACCACACTGCCGGATCATTTTCCCCTAACTCCATGATCGCTAAATCCGATGCAAAAGTGCAACTTGATACCCTCAAACACTTAGGGAAGGCTGTCATTAACGCTCAAAAGATCCACGGGCCTGACGTACGTTTTGTTGCTATTAAATCTGACGTATCCCAGGCATATCGGCGATTGCCACTCCATCTGCTGGCTCAGTTGCACCAAATCATCACCATAGACGGACAACGACATGTTGACCACTGCAACAACTTTGGTAATCGAGCTGCGGGTCGTGTCTGGTGTAACTTCTTTGCCCTAGTTATATGGATTGCGACATTCATTTGGTTCCTGCCTGACATCTTCCACTATGTTGATGACTGCTTCTCTTGGGAACTGCAGTCAAACATGCTCTGGTATGAACCTTACAACAAATTCTACCCCACAAAACAAACACGCCTCCTCATGCTTTTTGATTACCTCGGTATACCTCACGAGGAATCGAAACAGGAGTGGGGTTCCTCTCTTGTCATCATTGGTTTCTCTTTTGATCCCAACGCCATGTCCATCACCCCCCCTCTCCTCTCACCTTGATCTCGTTGCAGCTCTCCGGAACTTTGCTCAAAAAGGTTCACGACGACCTCTACGTGACTTTGACTGTCTCGCTGGTTGGTGTCAGTGGTCATTCAATGTAGCACCCCTACTACGCCCTGGCCTCTCTGTCATGTATCACAAGATGGCTGGGAAGACTGAGCCATTCCAGTTAATATGGGTCAGCGTGGCTCTCTGTTGGGAACTTCTCTGGATAGCGGAGCGTCTTGAGGCTTCGGATGGAGTCCTATTGCTGGATGCCCTTGAATGGTCGATCTCAGAGGCTGATTTGGTGCTATATACAGATGCCTCTGCGACCGGAATGGGCATCTGGTGCCCGAGTCTTCCTCACGCATCTTATTCCCCATTGATACACCTGATCCAACTCGGATTTTCTTCTATGAAGCGTTGGCAGTTGTTTCTGCCTTATCATTCGCTGCGTCTTTCAATCACTTTCAGCGTGTTATCATCTTCACTGACAACTCAAACACTGTTAGCATGTTTAACTCCCTTCATGCTAAACCAGACTACAACCCCCTCCTCATCACTGCTATGAACATCCTTCTCGATGCTAACATGCATCTCCGTGTCCTTCATATCCCTGGAAGCAACAACAACATTGCTGACACTATTTCACGCAACAAGTTTGAAGTGGTCAAGTCTGAAGCACGCGGAGCTACTCTCCACTTCTTCACTCCTCCAGAACTATCCTCTGGCTCCAACTCCATTTAATTTGTGTGTCCTTCTTTGATTCTGTCTTTTCTCTTTCAACCTTCCTTCCTACTTCTTTTCGTGTCTTGTCTTTTTTTTGTTCAACCTCTTTTTCTACTTCTTTCATTTTTATTTGCCTTCTCCATCTCTTTGATGGATGTCTTATCTTTTCTTGTTTAATCTTCTTTTCTACTTCTTTTCATGTGTCCTTCTTTGAGTCTGTCTTATTTTTTCTTGGTTAATTTTTTTTTCTACTTCTTTTCGTGTGTCCTTCTTTGAGTCTGTCCTCAGATCTTTTCTTGTTCAACCTCGTTTTCTACTTCTTTGATTTTTTCTTTTCATTTTTTCTTTCTCCATCTCTTTGATCTATCCTGCTACTTTTTGACTCCTTTCTATTGTCCCTTCTATCCTCATATTTATTTATTTTGATTTTCTTCATCTTTCCTCATGTTTATTTTGATATTTATTTATCTTGGTTTGCTTTATCTCCATCTTATTCCTCTATCCCTCCCTCCCATCCCATTTCCATTCTACTCCTTTAGCATCTGTCGTCAAAAATTCCCACTCGGGCCCCGTCATGTTTATTGGCGGGGTCGCGTCTCGGCTAAACCTCTGCGTGAGCAAGTTTAAGTTGCTTGACCCATTCCAGATGGACGAGTGTATCAAGCGATTAGTCGTGGTTAAAGATATATATTTAATATAGTCTAATCGTGCAGTGGAATGACGATGGATCGGAATGGACTCTGAGTTTCATTTCTGGCAGTTTTGGGAGGAACGTATCATATTGCGTTTCAATGATCAAACTGCGCTACTTGTTTCACATGACGATATATCTACAAGCAGCGAGGTTGAACGTCCTCACTCTCGTCGTTTCGCACTCCGAGGACGCTCGGATCATTCTCTATCCTTTCCTATCTTTTTCTTTCTTACCCACCCTCCATCCCCAATCCATCACCTACACTGCCTTCCTTGTACATCTACAAGGCTCCAATCCTCCTTGCACATCTGTGATCCACCTTGACGAAGGTGGTGAGATCAAGGTTCCTTCCCTCCATCTATACTCAGATAGACTGGAGGGCTCCTCCACCCCTCTACCACCTCCATGAGGTCCTCCCACCTGCCCTTGCCTCGCACGAGGTATTATTCAATTTATCCCTAACCCTCACTAACTATGTGGCCTTCAGATATCATCTTACTTCTCTCCTCACGGGAAGGTTGACATACTCCATTCCATTCATCATGATTCCTTAATTATCATGGCCTCATATTTCTTTTTCATTTCTCCCACCTCATTTCTCCCACCCGACATGCAGGATCTTTCAGTGATGTTGGTGCGGTGGGGTCACTCCCCATGCGGCGTGGGTTTTTACCTGAGCCCGGCTAAGACCTTGATAGGCACAGTGCGGTTACGCCTGAATAGGGGCCAGGTTTTTCACCCTGACATCATAAACAAACTGGGAGGAAGCACTCATGCATTGTCTATTTACTCTCAATTTCTGTTTACTCTCAATTTCTTATTATCTCTCATAGTACTTAGTTACATGCCTGGCTGTACTCCTTAGCGTCTGTCGTCAAAAATTCCCACTCGGGCCCCATCATGTTTATTGGCGGGGTCGCGTCTCGGCTAAACCTCTGCGTGAGCAAGTTTAAGTTGCTTGACCCATTCCAGATGGACGAGTGTATCAAGCGATTAGATTTAAAGCTGGCATTTCAGCGGCAAATACTTTGACTTTTATCAGCCTAGAAATCGTGTGAAAAATTCGTAATTCAAGTCCCAACAAAAATGCCTGCAAATATCAATGGCCGCCCGCGGTGTATGAGGCGTCGTCTCCGATACATGTTCACAATGTAAGACTTACAAGTAACAAAATACGCAGCCTCTAGTAATATAATAGTAAATACCAACATCACGCCTCCGTGTAATTAGGAGGAACATCATCTATATCCTCTTCGTTTTGTCCTCCCATCCTCCACCCACTATCTTCATGAACTCTCGGCACCCGTGCCATGTCAGCTTCGCCCACTTGACCCCTCCTTTCCTGCGAAGAACCCTCCTGATCTTGAACGGTATCATTAGGATTCCCATGACGAAGGACCTCAACCTGCTGCTGAAGCTTCAGATTCCCTAATCTGAGCCTATCTACCTCGTCATTCCCACTACCCGACGCCAGTGGTGTTATATCGTTGGCATTATCTTGGGACACATCTTGATTTCGTGAAAATTTGCCATCGCGACGAGGATATGAATTGGTGGAGGAGGGTGCGGTGGTTTTGAAGGATTGAGTCGGAGAAATTGGAGAATGAAGTCCGTTAAACGGTGTAACGATGGCTGAATTTGGCGCCATCCCCATGTTATGGACTTGTTCCGGATTCTGCAGTACTCGTCCCTGTCGTAATCGTCTCCTTCTCATCCAGAAGAATACACACGCAACCACGAGTGCTAGGAAAAGCACTCCACCAACAATACCACCAACGATTGCACCGGTCGAAGTTCGTGAGGAGCCCGAGTCCCTTATCGATGAAGCAGTCGCCGGTCCTGGGGAAGATGATGAAGTGGTAGACGGTGATGGCGAAGCGAGAGCTTCACGTTCTGCCTGGGTAAGCGACGTAATAGTGAACGAGGTAACGGTTAAGGGCATGCCATCCCGCGTGCCATTGTGCTTAACGACCACTGTATGTTCGCCGGGATGAAGGAAGGAAAGGTTGAACAACATCTGGTTTGTCCAGACTGTTGAATTGGCGCATTCAGTTGCAGCCATCAACGTATTCTATGTAGAACAATAGTAGTAGTTATATATAGAACAATAAGATTATATAGACAATAAAGTGTAGTACTACAATAGTGTACGAAACCAGCATTGTTCTATCCAGTACAATAGAATCTTATTGTTACTCTAGTATTAGTTTACATGTATTTGTACCTCTTAAAAGGTATATAAGGACTTGTAGATAGTCCTCCAAATAACAAGTTTTATACTTAACCCACATCGCTCTAACAAGCTTCTAACAAGCCTAACAAGCTAACTCTTATCCCCAGGTAAGTAGCGTAGTTGCCACTGCGTTTAGTAGTGTACAAGCTGTACCATGCCTGCTTGACAGGTTATGGGCCCCGAAGGCCCTTGGGAGCGCCTTCAATGGCTGCAAACCATAGACTTCGCATACTACTTGGATGGCGCCTTCATGGCTGCCTTTGGCGCCCTTGTGGCAGCCTGCGTCGCCTTTCATGGCTTGACGATATGTCCAACAGCGCAGGACTTATGTCCAGCTGCAGTTGTTGACAATCTAGGGGAGTAGTCACTGTCATGGCGCGTTCATCGCTGCCTCTCTTCACTTTCGCATGGCGCATTTAATGCTGCCTTCTTATTCTGCATATGGATAGATGCTGACAGTTGACTTCCCCAGATATTATCAAAGATGTCCTCCAACGTCCTAATGACTACTGTCCCCGTCTTCACCGGTGTTGATTTCAACATCTGGGCTGACATCCTTCTCTCCTGGTTGCAGGCTACTGGACTTAGTTCCGTCCTTAGCACTGATCGCCCTAGTGATGCCGAAGTGAGTACTGCTTCCCCTCTATCTGCTGAAGACGCGGCGGCTCAAGCTGAGGCTATCACGGCGGCTCAAAAGAAACAGGCTGACTGGGATGAGAAGAATGACAAGGCCATCGGGTCTATCAGACTTCGTCTCTCTCAGGCTCTTCGGGAGAAGACATTTGGTATTACAAGTGCCAAGAAACTTTGGACCACTCTCAAGGATACCTATGGGAAGCCTGGTGCTTCCGCTGTCTACACCGACTTTAAACGTGCTACTCCCATCACCATTCCTAACGATGCTCATCCTGGTGCTGCGATCGAGCTTATCCGCATGCACTTCGATAGGGTTAGTACCGCCGGCATTCCTACCGATACCGACGATACCTCTCCACCCGTTTCCATGACCAAAATTCCCAACTTCCTCATCGTTATGTTTATTATTTCGAAACTCCCCTCCAGATACGATTATATCATCACCCAGAATACCCAACAGACAATCTCAACTCTTCATAATCAAAATCTTGATGATCTTCAGAGTGAGATTATCAATGTCTGGGAATCTCGCCAAGGAATTTTGAAAGGGAAAGCCACAGCCAACCGTCTTTCAGCTGTCAAGCGAAAGGACGGTAATCCTAGTTTCCAACAGCAGCAGCAGCAGCGCCCTAGTGGCAGCAGCAGCGGCGCTAACGGAGCCAGCGGCTCTAACGGAAATAACAAGGGAAAGGGCAAGGGAAAAGGCAAGGGAAAAGCTCATTTCCGTCGAGGAGGTCGAGCTGGAAAGTTCGAACAGGCCAAGAGACAGGGCCAGGCACATCTCGTCAACGACGACATGTCTCCCATGATGCACACAGTCACCGTCGTCGACACGCCTGCTGCAGTTGATACCCGTAAGCCATTCTTCATGGAAACGGAAAAGCCTTTTGACGCCTTCTTCACAGGTACCAAAAGAGCTATCAACCTTGCACGCGACATTGGCGCGAGACCATCTGGTGAGACTGTTGCTACTCTTGAAGATGTTGTCATGTCTCATACCGATCCTTCCTCCTTCACTTCCCTTACTCCTGCCCCTCGTCCCAAACGCTCTCTCACGGAACGCATCTATTGGAACAACCTTCAATCATCTACTGATGGTTGGGGTGATGCTGGCAACTGGAACGGTTGGAACGGTGAATATCCTGAAACACAGACCGGTTCAGATGCCGATATGGCATGCACTCAAGGAGAAGATGCCAATTGGAACGAGGACACTCTGGTGAACACTTCGGAACTCGGAAGTGTGTTTGGTACCACAACGACGGAGTCAGGTGCAAAGGTTTCTCAGGACAGCCGGACACCTGTTCCACTTATCGACCGGATTGCCGCGGATCCTGCTGCCGAGATGACGGAATGCGCAATGTACCTTGGGGAAAGGTTCCAGAATCCCGAGGATCCCCTTCACATCTATGGGGAACCACTCAGAGCAGCGCTGAACACCGTTGCCCCAACGGGAACCCGTGGCACTCTTTCTCTTGTCCAACGACTTGCTGCAGTCCGCAGCGAGATGCCAAGTGGCTCACAGCCTGCACCTCCCAATGGCATGACCACTCAATCCTTGCCATCCAGCCGTGTTGCAAGCCCAACACCTGGCATGACTTCGACGGGATGGGAATGGCTGACTCCTCATCTCCAAAACGAGGATGGAAGGTACGACGAGCTAATCGATTGGCAGCGAGACGCAACAATCGGACTAGGAGGGATGGAATTACCCTCCAGGGCTCCAACTCCGAGTTCAATGCCAGAACTCCGGAGCATGTCTCCGAGCCTATCCGAAACCAGCGACCTCGAGTACATGTCAACTCCGCCATCAACCGGCGGGATGAGTCTTCCTACGTCACCCGTAGAGGACACCTCATCGTACGGAATTCCAAGTCCACGACCTTCTACCCCCGTCATGGTTACCGTCAATGCTGCAAATAATTATGGCTGGTCCTTAGACTCCGAACCCTCTGGCTTGGACAACGGTTATCTCAGGTCAGATCTCAATATAGATCTTATGAACAAAAGTACTGATGCGCTTTTCCCAGCAGCTCGTAATTTGGAAGCAGGTTCTTCATGTATATATTTATTACATACCGCTCCTCTGGGTTTGACAACCCCTTTTATTTATAATGATCTGTACACTAGCCCTGACGGCAACAATAAATATTTATGTGCCTGTGGCACTCTGTTCTCACTATGCCAGAAGTGTAAGAAAGGGAGATCTGATACTGTCAAAATCCACTTCAGTGATGGATGGTTACTTGATTCTGGAGCATCAGCGCATTTTACGTTCGACATCAATGACTTTGTTGAATTGAGTTATATAAAACCAATTCCAGTGAAAACTGCCAATGGATTCACGAAGATTCGTGCATCTGGAACAGTCCTGATCTCTCAACGTAAAAGAGTTATGAAATTATATCCGGTCTATTACATTCCCGATCTAAATCAACGACTCTTATCTGTCGGTCAATTTTTAAATGACAACATGTTTATGCGCGGTAACTCCGATCATATCACCATTTCAAGAAATACAACATTCTTGACTTTCTCAAAGCGTATACCGGAAGAAACGCTATACTATCTTCCACACAAATCGAAAATTGTCGCTTCTAAAGCCAATCTTTTGATTTATCTTATCAACTACGAGATTTTACATCGTCGTATAGGGCATCCTTCTCGTGATGTTCTAAAACATGTCCGACAACACACCCTTGGCACTCCTGAATTCATTATTCCTAAGGAACTTCCTTTGTGCAAAGGCTGTCTTGAAGGCAAAACTCCCAGACAAGCTTACCCTCCTAACGAACGACGTGCTACTCGTCCTTTCCAAATTATCCATACGGATTTACATGAATACCCCACGATATCCTACCACAAGTACAAGTATATAATCGTCTTCTTTGATGATTACACTTCAGATGCTTGGATACGCTTTCTTAAAGACAAAAAACAACCACTGACTGCCACTCGCCAGTTCCTTGCGATGGTAGAAACTCAATATAAAACGAAAGTCGAACAGTGGATGTCTGATATGGGTGGTGAATTCATCAAAGGCACCTATCGAGAAATGTTACTCGAAAAAGGTGTTAAAATCCTTAACAGTGCACCATACATTCATCAACAGAATGGTCGAGCGGAACGCTTCATACGCACTCTAATGGATAAGGCATTAGCAATGATGAAGTTAGCATGTCTACCTGAATCTTGGTGGGAATATGCTGTCCGTCATGGATTGTATGTCTATCGACGTACTCCCTTACGACGACACAAATGGATAACTCCATTTGAAATGCTTGAAAAAGAAAAACCACGTATTGATCACTTACGAGTCTTTGGCTGTGGAGCTTACGTCTTTAAACCCGAGGAAACTCGAAAGAACAAACTTGCTTCCAAGTCAGAACTCATGACGTATCTTGGTGTAGCACCAGGAGAACGTGGAAATCTTTTCATGCGTACAAACAATGCGGAATTTACATCCCCGCAAGCCGTGTTTGAGGAAGACTTCTTTCCTCGATGTAAAACTCAATCTCGTAATTCAAAACAACTACCTATCGAGTCATCACACGACGATGACACACCTCTACCACAAACAATCCCTGACGATGATGATGAAGATTTTTATCATCGTCCTCCTCGCATCCCTTCAACAAGGAGACCTGATCAACTTCGTGACGACGAACCTGAACAGGATCCACCGCCTTCGTCTCCGGATAGTGACTCTGAGCCTAGAAGAACGGTAACACCGCTGCCAGTGGAGACACCACCTCCTCAGGCACCTCGAAAGCCCAGAGCTCCTAGACAAAGACGGCCACCAACAGAACCAACGCGTCGAAGCGAGCGTACTGGTACTGTACCTAAACGATACGGGGATAAACACCCTGTAGAAGTTGAACGCGATCTTGAACCTCAAATCGCGGCTGATAAAAGAGCGGAAGCAAAAGCTAAAGCAGAGAGAGACGCTCGGAGAGACAACCGACGTCAACAAGCTGCAGAGCAACAGGTTCCCGGACCTAGTTCTGCATCCGGAAGCGCACCCCAGGGGGAGCAGCAAGCCGAGAGTGATGACTCTGCACGCCCTGAATCAGAAGAAATGGCAGAACCATGCCGTGAAGGGGGAGTATCTATAAATTTCTTGCTTATGCAGGCAATTGCTCCTGGAGACATCGATTCCCACTTGCTTATTCAGAAAGTTACTTCGAAGAATGATGGGAATCAACCGAATGTTCGTAATATTCGCGAATGGACATTCAAAGATATTGCTCGCTTACCTATAGCTGAGCAAGAGGAATGGAAAGTCGCTTGCCGCGAAGAATTAGAGGCTCTTCACAAGCGCGACACCTATGAATTGGTCGAAAGACCTAAAGATAGGAAAGTTATCAAAAACCGATGGGTCTTCGACATCAAAACTGATGGTCGTAAAAAGGCAAGACTCGTTGCAAAAGGTTTTTCACAGGTCGAAGGCATAGACTTTGATCAAATATATTCACCTGTTGTTCGATTCGAGACTGTGCGCTTAATCTTCGCTTTAGCTGCACTTAAGGGCTGGCACGTGTCCGGTGTCGATGTCCGATCAGCCTATCTATATGGCTTACTCGATGAAGAAATCTATATGGAACAACTGGAAGCCTTTAAAGTAAAAGGACAAGAGCATAAAGTCGTCCGGCTTCTTCGTGCTCTTTACGGACTCAAACAAGCAGGACTTGCGTGGTGGAAAAGTCTTGATAAGTCCATGGCGGAACTTGGTTTTAAACGAATCATTTCCGACGCCGGAATCTTCATTCACAAACGCTATGACGCCAACAAAAATCTTATTGAAAATTCTATCGTCATTGCCGTAGTCTATGTGGATGACGCTCTATTCTGTGGAGCGAACAAAACCTTAGTCTTACGACTCAAAGGAGACTTTATGAAGAGATGGGAATGTAGGGATCTAGGCGATGCCAAAGAATTCCTTAGGATGAGAATTACCAGGAAAGGCAGCAAGATCTCTTTAGACCAGTGCGCTTATCTGGATAAAATCCTAGAAACTTATGGAATGCAAAACGCGAAAGCTGCTGCTACCCCATTACCTGGCAATTATCACCCTCTTCCTCTTCCAAATAACACTCCTGTCAATTATACTCTTCGTCAAAGTTATCAGGAGATAATCGGATCCTTACTCTACTTAATGTTAGGAACACGTCCTGATATTTCCTTTGCTGTCACAAAACTTGCGCAATTTGCTGCAAACCCCTCACAAGAACACTACAATAAGGCGAAAGACATTTGCCGTTATCTTGTTGGCACTAGAAAATATGCTCTTGTGTACAACGGTCGAGGGGGAGAAGGCTTATCAGCCTATACAGACTCCGATTGGGGATCAGATCCTGGAACACGCAAATCTCAAACTGGCTTCTTTCTACAATTAGCCCAAGCACCATTTAGCTGGACGTCTAGACAACAAAAGACAGTTGCTCTATCTTCGACTGAAGCTGAATACATGGCACTTAGTGACTGCAGTCGACAAGTCTGCTGGTTCAAGACTCTTCTCAGTGAAATCGAATATCCTCTCCACGCTATTCCAATTTACGGTGACAATCAGGGATCAATTTTTATTGCATCAAACCCTGTCACGGATAAGCGAACCAAACACATTGATATTAGATATCATTTTGTTCGAGAAAAAGTCATCGACGAGACAGTCAAGTTATTCTTCATTGAAGGAAACAATAACCCTGCAGATCTACTCACTAAAGCTCTAGATCGAGTAAAGTTTGAAAAGTTCAGGAAACAATTAGGACTTCAGTTTTATAATTGAAGAAATTGCATCGTAAACGTCGAGGCACTGGATCCCTTCCTTCCATGGCTGCTTACAGCGCCTACCTATGCTTACGCGCACTACCGTGCTGCTTAGCAAGGGGGAGTGTTGAATTGGCGCATTCAGTTGCAGCCATCAACGTATTCTATGTAGAACAATAGTAGTAGTTATATATAGAACAATAAGATTATATAGACAATAAAGTGTAGTACTACAATAGTGTACGAAACCAGCATTGTTCTATCCAGTACAATAGAATCTTATTGTTACTCTAGTATTAGTTTACATGTATTTGTACCTCTTAAAAGGTATATAAGGACTTGTAGATAGTCCTCCAAATAACAAGTTTTATACTTAACCCACATCGCTCTAACAAGCTTCTAACAAGCCTAACAAGCTAACTCTTATCCCCAGGTAAGTAGCGTAGTTGCCACTGCGTTTAGTAGTGTACAAGCCGTACCATGCCTGCTTGACACAGACTTCGGAATTAAAGGGATCGGGATTTTTCAGCTCGAACGAGACTGGAGAATTATCGTCCAACTGATATGTCGCAGAGTTGGGTTTTGACGAAGAGTTTCCCGACAATTCGCTGTAGAACTGGATAGCCGTTCCTAAAGTAAAATATCGAGAATAGAAATTCAGTACATACAGATTATTTCGAGGAAAGGTGAAGAAACACAGACCATTAAACCTCGCTGTGACTAACGAGCCAGGGCTTTGTGTAAACGCCTCGTCGCCATTCGGTGTCCCTTTCCACTTGGAGTCAAAAGAGAGCTGGGGCCCTGGTCCAGGATCCTTCGAAGAACTCAACGCATCCGGCGATACGAGGAGAGTTTCTCCATTCGATTCGTCAATCGCGTCAGGTATTGGCTCGTATGCAATATAATCAAAAGAAAAACGCGTCCTGTTCAAATTCCTGATTTTAAACCCTATTTCGTGCTCCTTGTTGGAGGGTTCCGCCCGTCCGCTGCAGACTTTTTGGTTGCTGATGGATGACACGGTGCTGAGAGAAATTCCGTTTATAGCGACAACCTCTCCATCCAAAACACAAGATACGTCAGCGCGTCCGGGATCAGGACCAACGCTACCATCTAGCTCGGTAGTGGTTAGGGATGCGTAGATGTCAAAGTTCGAGGTGCCTAGATGATAACCATAATGATACCATGGTCCTCCACAACAAAGGGTCACTCACCGTTAAACCTGAATGTGAAAGATGTCCCGTTAGTCTTAGTGCTATGGACACTGTTATTAAACACGTCCCCATCCGTGCTGAGCCCATTCAGAGTCCCGGTGAACTCGTCAAAGATTGTGTTTCCGAACATCAATTCCCAGTCGCCATTATAGGTAAAGTGACTGTCCGTGTCGTCTGCTAGATTCCAGATCTGTGAAGTAATTTCACTCATACAAGTGAGTTTAAACGAGTGACTGAAATGAGGGAAAAGGGCAAGCCAGTAGCGAGCTACCGTAGGGGATTAGGATTGTGCTGTAGGAGACGAAAGAAAAGATTGCGATATAATCCATAGGGCTTTATAAGTGCGCCAGAGTTCTGGATATCATTTACCGATGCCAAGGGACCGTCGATCAAAACCTGTCCAGCGCTGACAGCCAAGTGAAACAACGGGCTGCTGTTAACTAAATGGTAGCAACCACGAGAATGAGAAAGAGGAAGAGCAGGGAGACTTGGACTGAACCAGATTTACAGATTTTACCAGTATGCAGTAGGTAACTTGGTAGCTCGAATACGGAGAGATTGACCACAGTGAAGCACTTAAGACCAAGAGCGACCCTAGCCCGCTATTCAATTCCATATGTCCAGCTGTTTTGATCATCAGATGCAGACCACAAATTGTCGGCTAAAGTTCAACTTGTCAACTATATAACCACTATTGTTCGCTTAGAAGAGGACGGAGAGAATGGTCTAGTAGGTACTTATTGACCGGGAAGAAGACAAGACACATTGCACAATGAATCCGATGGAAAACGGTAAACATCTCAGCACATGGTACATGATGTAGTCGCGTCAGGCCAAAGGCCCAGCCCCTATTCGCCAGTTCACTATCTACCAGATAAAGAAGCAAATGTAATTCCATGCCCTACAGAATAGACCTTCGCGTACGTATATAAGGTCAATATTCGTGACGCAATCATTGCACGGAAGCATTCTCGATATAGTTGACTACAACTTGCTTGAAGGGATCAGGCACACGAATTCTTGTGCTAAAATTACGAGGCCCTTTAGGGTCTCGTTCTTATAATCTGACGTTTCCGCGTGTGGCTATGCAATTTGGATATACGGATTTTCTTACTAATTTCCAGCTCGGAATTTGATAGGAGCCGGTACTGAACTAGTCCCGTTCAGTTCCCGTATATTATGTCAGCTTTATTTGTCTGCCCAGGCTGTAGGCAATCAACCGCACCAAACATCCTTCCACCACCCTCACCATTCGCTCGGCCTACTTCTACGTCTCAGTACACACTGCATGTCACTTCTCCCATTTCCATACCTATATCTCAAAGCCTGATACCCAGTGAAATCGACGTCGACTAATTCCGACTAAGTATTTTCTGAAGGATATCTAAAAATCTGAGCGAATCCGAGCTCGAAGCCTTTCCCTCAGAAAATGTCGGAAAATTAGACTATGCCGGATTTCGACTATCTCTGGTCAAATCCGAGTCAGACAAACAACATTCTTTACACACAGTTTCTACTTGTGGCTATGTCGTTTCGCTCCCCGATGCATTCCCGAACATGTGTCATTGATCGTCAAGCGTCACTCCTCTTTCTTGGATGCTTGCACGGTGTGTACCCTTCTGCACTTCACTAATCACTATAACAGTTTTTTTGTCTTAATTTTCGGTTGTCTCAAGTACTCAGCCTTATTTTTTCGTCAATGCCCAAGTACAGGCTCTTATCCGATTATCTCCTGAATTCCAAGCTAGCAATAACAATATAATACTCTAGAATTGGGATAGTCGGCATCCGGTCTTCTTTCTGCCATTTGCCAGGGTTCAGCCTCAGGATGTTATTGTTATTCCTGAAGGTCAATAGCTTCCACCAGCACTCAGCAAAGGCAGTATCGGTCGAGAATCTGGATTTGATTTCCTAACTACGTTTTGACCTCCTCTGGCTGATCTCCATGCCATTTCTTGCATGCTGGGGGGAAATGTACTAATCAAATATGGGCCTCGTTATTGCCACGCGAAGCGGTGGCCCACAAAGCCTTCATGGGTCTATGATCAGCGCTCATACCTCAGTGCTGGCTGAAGTATTTCATGAAAGCACAGGGTCGTACCAACAGACAATGGAATCTGAAAATGATCCTATGCGGGTATTGAATATTGATGTATCGTTGCCATTTGGTTCGTCGTGAACAGCTCACTGATACGCAACAATATTCAGATGATGCAACCTTTCCAACAGCTTACCTCTCTTAAAGTTTGTAAGAAATACGTATGGGATTGACCGGCTGCGATTTTGTCCTACAAAAAACATGAGATGAGTTATTCATACGCGGGTAGACTAGGGTAGATAGAAAGGTAAGAAAGGTAGAGATATGTAGGATTGACCGACTGCGATTTTTTTGACAGCGAAGCGGCCTAGGGGGCTGTCGTCCTGTAAAGGCAAAACAAAGATGAGTGATCCACACGAAGGAGAAGGACTCATCCACGCACCAAAACATGCTGACACAAAAACATACTCCCATTAGCCCTACCCGAAAAAAACGCGTCAAAGTAGCCTTCTGCCATGAAGTTGGGGGGAAAGGCAGTTAGGTCGGAGTGGTAGGGTGAGGATTCGGCGTTTTCGTCGTGAGGTGTAGGTGTGTGGGTTTGAAGAGAAGGCAAAGGTGGTGAAGAAAGGTAGGAATGGGGAGTAGGAGATGGAGACCTGGAAGAAGGAACAGAACTAGACGGTTCTGAGGACTGAGGCAGTGCGATTGGCTATAGCGAGAATGTTGAAGTAATTGCTGGTCCTCGTCCATCCTATCCCTACTTGCTCGTCATAGTCATAGTTATAGCCGTCGTAGTCATCCTCATAATCACGAAACTCCATAGGAAGCGGTCTTCTACAATACGGATAACGTGTATGCGGAGGTGGGAGTGGTTGAGGATGCGGTTGGCCGTTGGACATATGGAGGACATTTTTGGTTGGGAGCGGGACGGATAGTAAGAGCATGAGAAGAGGGATTGTACAAGACGGCGTGGTTGTTGGTCGCCATTCGGCAGCAGAGTCGATGGGGACTAGAGACACTGCATTGGACGGGGGCGGACGACGACGAGCGCGAGACAGAGGATGAGGTCATCAGGTATCCTGGGAAATATAAATGCCTAGCTCCTGTCTGGGCACATTCCTTCCGGGCACGTCTTACTGTTGACATTCATGAAATTTAGTCAAACACGACATCTACCATTGCTACTATCAGTTCTGTGAGCTCCGTCGCTGTTTTTTTTGTTCCTGGCTACGGTCTACATAGTCAGAGGCGCAAAATTGATAGCGATTCTTGTTTGGGATCATACTAAGTATCACTTTTGATGAGTTACGCCCAACTTCTACCCAACTTCTTAATGCTCAGTGGTTTACTTTGATGTTTTCGCATCTGAGGCAGAGAGAGAGAGAGAGAGAGAGAGATGTATTACCCGCGGGCTACAGTCACAAACTGACATCCGGAAGTCCAGTAAACCATCATCGTCGGTAGAGTCTCGTGTGATGTCCCATGAGATGGCCCCAAGAGTTCTCACTTCGAGTCGAAGAGTGGGTAGACAAAGTAGTGATTCGGATTCTCTCTAATACAATATGGCTTGGTATCTATAGTACTACGAGTACTTGTAGAATACAAGAGAACCTTCTGGGAGATTAATAAATATTTGTTACTTATGAGTCAAAACAATTAAGGAGAATTTGATAGAAGATGTAATCTAATCAATTGCAAGTAAGAGTAATTCGAAGATAGATGGGAAAATGCTGTAGTTCCATCACAGGTTTCCGTCAGGCCGTTTACAGCCTCAACAGCTCATGCATTATTCTAGTCAGCTGTACCGATATCGTCAATGTGTTCTTCCAATCATGCACGTTAGAAGGCTTTAGTCTGCTGTAGCTACATAGAAGGAACAGAAACCGCATTTAGAAGCCTAAGTGCTAATCAGTGGTAGCCGTAGCTTCGTCAAGCCATCAAGCCTTCTATCACTCCGTTCACAGCATGTCTGGCATGAGGAACACACGTGGTCATCCCGGTTTAAAGTAGCCTCACAGGCCAAGGTAATGACACTCAGGGACCTTCTTCATTTCCTTCCTTTCGATTGTAAGTCAGCCTCTCTCGTTATCCTGGGCTCATAATCTGACTTGGACTATCAACTGTGCTTTACAGTATATCCAATATAACTCTCTTAACACTCCATGCGTCTCCTAAACACGAAAACCCTTAGGGTCCAGGAATTCTTTACTGAAATCCCACGCTACGCCATTCTCTCTCATACCTGGGAGGATGAAGAGATCACCTTCCAGGACATCCAGAGCCTCATTACCCTTGCTGATACCTGCAATGGCCGGCAGCTCACCTTCGATGACATTCAAGCCTTCCTCCCTCCTACGCAACTGAAGAAGGGCTACACGAAGGTCGTCCAAGCCTGTGTCTGTGCTCGGAATAGTGCCTTCGATTGGATCTGGATTGACTCGTGCTGCATCAACAAGGAAAGCAGCGCTGAGCTTTCAGAGGCCATCAACTCCATGTACCAGTACTATGAAGACGCCGTAGTTTGCTATGTCTACCTCTTTGATGTTTCCGGAAAGCTTCATCCTAAAAACCCCGCGTCAGACTTCAAGAGAAGTAAATGGTTCACGAGAGGTTGGACGTTGCAGGAGCTACTGGCTCCCGAGTTCATTTCATTCTTTGATAAGGATTGGACGAAGATTGGGACACGGTGGAGCTTGCGGGATGTCATCTCAGTTGTCACTACCATCCCGATGGATGTCTTGGGGAGGATTCAATTGAAAAGTACAGTGTAGCTCAGAAGATGTCATGGGCGGCGCGTCGGGAGACGACAAGACCAGAAGATAAAGCCTATTGCCTGATGGGAATTTTCGGTGTCAGCATGTCGCCGATATATGGTGAAGGTGGCTCAAAGGCATTCATGCGACTACAGCAGGAAATTATCCGGATTTCAGATGATCGGAGTATTTTCGCTTGGATTTCTGACTCGCTGGAAGAACGGGACTACTGGCCAGATCTCCGTCCGAGTTCAGATATTCTGGTCAGGTTCGGGCATCTAATACACATGCTATTATTGGCAACAGTCCATCATCATATTCCTTTAATAACAATGGTCTTCATATCCATCTTCCTCTTGAACCACGCCATTCCTATCCCGATGTCTCCCTTGCACCTTTATACTGTCAAACAAACGATGGCAGATTTGTGTCTGTATATCTCCGGAGGACAACTGGTGGTTATTACGTCCGGCATGATCCAGATAGAGCAGTCCTGGGATCTGCATCCCCTCTCGCTGATATACGTGAGCTCACTGTCAGAGAGCCACTAATTCTTCGGAAGAGCAGAACCAGAATTCCCGCTGCTGGCAAGCACGTTGTGTCCCTCCTCCCTTCTGCACAGCACTTTATTTGCTCTCAACCGCTACAGGGGGTCTCAATCTCCACCGAATTCTCGGTTGAATTCGAAATCTCTAACTCGTCGAGGAGTGATCCGCAAAGCACTAATTTGACTTACAAATTTCCGTCCAAAAGTGAGGCATTTACACTTGCCTTTCCAGGTGGAAATTCGACGTTTCCGATGTTTGGGATGTCCGGGGTGTTTCCGATGGTCATCGAGTGCGACTATTCCTTGTGGATTGGGGACGAAGGCGTTGATTTCATTAGCAGTGATCATCCGCGTGCAGATTGTATGCTGGGACCATTGTCAAACAGTTGCTTTGTTTCGGCTTGCCTTGAGATGCGAGGGGACGAAAAGAAGGTCTTTGAGGTGGATTATTTCTCTCCAGAAGATTCTCGAAGCGAGGGTGTCGCTACGACAGTGGGTTCCGATCTGGACGTCTGGGTGCCATTTGTATTGGGATCATATGACCAGGAGGAGGAAGATGACAGGAACACATGTGTTACTGTGCCTTACTCAGATCTTCTCGTATTGAAGTACACCAAACGGGAGAAATGGTGGATGCTTTCATTGAATTCGCTTTCGGATTCAGATTTGGATTGTGATTCGGAAACGGAGAGACGGGTCAAGAGGGAAGAGAAGGGGACTGAGCAGGGGGGGCCGGCCACTTGTTACATTGCTGTTGGATGTCAGCAACAGATGCCATGGACCCACGTTACTTTCAACGGCAAAGGTACTGACGATGTCCGGCACAACCTTGTGAAGGACGAGCATCTGTACGATCAGACCTCTGCAACAGACACCTTTAAGCACAAAAAGCTGAGAGTTTGGATTGCACCTGCAACAGAGCTCAATCAGGCGTTTCATAAGCTTCATTTTGAGTGGGTTGAGGACGAGGACGATGCAGAGGACGAGAAGGGGATGAGGAGAAGGGAAGGAAGAGCAGGAGAGTAACTGACGTGATAGATCGCAAAAAATGATTCATTCGTTGAAAACTCGGTCCATATGTGGCAAATAGTATTAAGACGGTACATAGTAACATTACTGCAGACGTTTCAGACATATACATCCGGCGATAATGCAGAATTACCCCCTGGAAATCACAAATCATTCAGTCGTTTTGGGAGTCGGACGTGAAGGCTAAGTGCTGCGCCACGCCACGGGCCATCAAAGCGAGCCCTCCAACCTTTCATCATTGCACCGAGATTGACGTGATTGCACCGGAGCCCTGTCTTTGTTCTCTTCTCTCAATACTGAACAGCTCGCCTCTACAGCCCCATCCAAAATCCTTATTACTTCATCATTCGTCTTTTTGGCTCCACCACTTGGAGGGCGACGTGTGAGTAAAGATGAGAATGATGGTGCGAGGATGAACAAACGAGAATGGGAAATTGTCAAATAGTAAAAGGCGAGGGAGAAATAATGCGATTTATGCTAGACTCGAGGTGGAGGGGATGTGGAGAACGCGAGAGCTGCAGAAAAAAGGAGAAAGCGAAATGAGATCAATAAACCCAGGTAACATGCTCTGAAGAAATTCACCTGAATCACCACCAAGGGCACTGATGTATTTATCATTTCACAGCCTGAAAGCTGAGAGTGAGAAGGCTATATCTAGGAAGTTTACTTTGGGCAACGAGAGGAGAGTGAGGAATAGATGTACGGTCCTCTATATGATAATATCCTGTGTTATGAAAAAGCAAAGAGGGGGAGTCACAAGTAATCACGATAGTCGACTCGGAGCAGAGCTAGGAAAGGTTTTGAACTGAAATCACAGAGCAGTCGTGGAATTGTACGTCACAGTGGTTCTTGAACTTTGAGACTTGGGTCATGGTCGTCATCAGAGAGCTCAGAGGACCAAGAGAGTAATTAAAGCTTTTGATAATAGTTCTGAAAGAGGTCCAAGAGGTCGTATGAAATAGTAAGAAAGAATGAAAATAGCCCACCAAAAGCGCTATGTACTTCTGGTCAGTTCGAGTTGAGGTCGAAGACAGGGTGTACAGCCTTGTTGTGGTGGGCAAACCGCGCCAGTGACGCGGGCGCTTACTAAGCTTCCCATCAGAAAACCCCTATCCTGCTTCGTTTAGGTGTTTCAGGTTAGAGTCGGTCCAGCGTTGTGTTCTGTCCGTGCCCGTCCAATACAGATATTCCCGTCTATTCGTGCCAGCGAAATAAAGGCGATGAATCAACGGCGGAATTTGGATTTAGAATCTCACGGCAATGCTACTAGTATTCAGACATCTGATTCTGGTTCGTATTCTGTTATTCATACTTGGTACATTTAAGTATTTGGTGGCTAGTATCTATCCCTTGTGTAGTCTTCGCCGTCCTTGCGGCGGATTGTCGATTATGTAGCTAGTGGATAGTCCCGGGAACGATGATGTATTACGTAGGTACATCGGGGTGCTTCCCGGAACCTGGCGTTTCAGCACTTGGACCCATGTCGTGATAACAAATCCTCCTCCTCTTCCTCCCAAAGGCAAGTCTGGTGCTTGGCACATTTCCCAGTTACAGTTTCTTAAGTGGTCGCTGTTACATTCATCTGGCATTCTGTTCAAGTGCGTGATTCAGCTAGGAAAGTTTCTACAAGCGGCTGCGCGTGGGGGGACTGTCTCGCTCTTGGAACACTATAGTATCTGTGATATTGTGACTGCGCAATGCCACTTCACCGAGTCCTGAAGGGCCACTTGGCGCGTATCTATCTAACTATCTATCTAGCACAGCCCTAATCCAGACCACAATTGTTGGCTAAAGTTCTTGTCAAGTAGCCACCATGGTTCGCTTAGAAGAGGATGAAGAGAATAGCCCAGCAGGTACTTACTGAGGTGGAAGAGGACAAGACACCAAACGGTAAACATCCCAGCACATGATTGGCACCTGATGTGGCCAAAGGCCCAACCCCTATTTGCCAGTTTACTATCTACCAGATAAAAAAGCAATGCCCTACAAAATAGACCTTCGTACATATAAGATCAATTACTCGTGACGCAATCATTGCATCGAAGCGTTCTCGA
This sequence comes from Tetrapyrgos nigripes, assembly GCA_013368315.1. NCBI lineage: Eukaryota > Fungi > Basidiomycota > Agaricomycetes > Agaricales > Campanellaceae > Tetrapyrgos > Tetrapyrgos nigripes. Next base: position 55,011 of record JAACJM010000263.1, on the reverse strand, counting down.
GGCAGTTGATCACCGCTTGATTGAAGGGATTAGGCACCCGAATTCTTGTGCTAAATGAGTCTATGATCAGCGCTCATGGCTCAGTGCTGACTGAAGTATCTCATCAAAGCACACGATCGTACCAGTAAACAATGGAATCTGAAAATAATCCTATGCGGGCATTGAATATTGATGCTTCGTTGCTATTTGGTCCGTCGTGAACAGTTACTTATCTCAGTATGAACTTCAGACTTGGGCGCCACATTTCTCAAGCAAAATGAATTCTTCAACCTTGCTTCTCAGGAGGGACGGTGAGATAGCCGCTAATGGGAAGACACACAGTCCGAGTCGCTTGAACTTTGAGCATTCTCTTTGATGTACTCGGTTGGATACGAACCGAGACTGCAGTCTCCGACGGATCTCTTGTGGAGGAGATGGGATCTAGAATGTGAATAAGATCCATCCAGAATAGTTGCACGTCTTTTACTTCTCTAGTCTGGCGAGATCTCAACAGGCAATCGCTTAATGTATATATGCGCCATCAGTATGTTGCACCTTTGCGTGTAGGGTACGTCCTCCTGCTTTGCGGAATCTGGCCATGAGGTATGGGAGGTATGGTTCTGGTTCAATAGTAAGAGAGTTGACTTCGACGATGGTTCCTTTTCCGGATGGGTTACGGGTGACTTTAGGCTGTAGTAAGGCGAGATAGGAGTTGATTGGGGTATTGGTGAGTATTCAAGTTTAGTGCGTGAGTCTTTGTTACTCCTGAAGAAGGGAACTGAGGCACTTACATCTGCTCAATATGCTCAGGATCAAGTTCTACCGCTGAACGTTCTATCAGGGCTCAGACTAATTTTGTCGATGAGCGCGATATTCAGAAGCACATTTAGGAATCCTGGTATTCTCGTCCCTACATCCTGCTTCAAGTTACCAATACGAGATACGAGATCTCCTCTATGTCATGGACATGGCAGCCACGGGCAGTTGGATCAAGCTTGTTACCTAGTGAGTGATTGAATTCAAGAACTTCAGCCCATCTCTCTTCGCAATGACCGCAGCCACAGATGCAGTGTGTAGTCACATTATTTTTAAGCTACTTACCGCTCTCAATCAATATCAGCAGAAGCCTCGACGACCAATGTTCGATTGTGATTGCTTCTTGGCCGGCGCTATGAGCAATTGACATCATCGGCACTTTTTTCTTGTGGCTACGGGAGTGTTGGCACCCCTACGGCCTCCCGAGCCCTAAATATAACGTTGACCATAGTGAGATAGTTTTATTTCTGTCAAATGCCAGACTGGGTACACCTTCACCATCGCAAGATGCTACCGCTTTTCTGATTCCTTCAGGTATATAAAAGATGCAGAGATGAACAGCCTAGTAGTAACTCGTCCACCCATCATTTTACTCACTTCATCGAACAATGGCTGGCTTGCCCTTGCCTACGCAACTCTTCTTGACAGGAATAGTGAGTTATCTCGTCATATCTGGACCACCTCATAGTACTCAACGAGACTCCCTCTCTCAAGTTTGCTTACCTTTTGTGGGGTCAGTCATTTTTTAAATCCGTACTGTCACAAGTTCTCCTAAACTCTTACCGGTACCACAGGTATCTATGTGATGGTGTTTGGGGCTTGCATCCATGTTCTTCGTCAGAAGTCCAAGTCGAGTCGCCAGAAGAACGTCGTGCACATTGTATCAACCTCATTGCTCTTCTTTTTGGCTACTCTGGCCTTGGCATTCAGCAGCGCTCAGATATGTCTGGAGCTCGGCCTATTTGACCCGAGTGCTAGCAGTGAGACGGATCTCTTCAATCTCATTTATAAGGAGTTTATCTTCAGGTGAGCGTATTCGTCCTCCGTGAATCTTTCGGGGTCTAATTTGCTTCCTCAGTACTGGAATTGAAGTGGCTCAGCTGCTGAGCACGTAAGTCTATCAACTATTGCATCTCATGTCAATATTCAGCAGATTGATATTGTGCTAGCGTTATTGCAGAGATGATTCTGGTCAGTTAGTATGAGTCACAAGTGCCGGCGAAAGACTGAACGTTCTTTTGTAGATCTATCGCTGCTACGTCCTCTGGAGCAACAGATTTATCATTATTGTGATACCCATTATCTTGTCCATTGTGGAGACTGGTGAGATATTCGTTGAAAATTACACTTAATATACTTACTTTTTTTCTTTAGGCCTTCTTCTCTCAGATATAATCCTCGTCTCTATTGAAGACTTCCCTACCAAGCCTCCCAACCCAGATCAGACACCAATCAAGATTTTGACTGCATTTATCAGCGTATGTACCACTGCTAACTTGAGTCTTTCATTGTTGATTGGTACGTTACGGCTTCCTGATATCACACGCAATGACCTGATTTCTCCGTCCTATCAAGGAGGACGAATTATGTACCTGAGCCACACCTCGAGAAGTGTCTTCGGGGATGGAATTGATAAGAGATATAGAAGAATTGTTGCCATTGTGTGAGGCTTGCTTGATTTTTCTATGTCTGCTATATACTAAGGAGGTTCTTGCAGCCTCGAGTCAGGAATACTCTATTCTGCTTTCCTCATCATCTACCTTGCCATCATTTTGAGCGAGACAGGTCTAAGAGCAGGCGCACAGGTACTACAACCCTCGGTCATACAGATCACGGTAAGTATCAAGTTGCTTTCGAACGACAAACTCACTGACATGAAATCGTACAGGGACTCGCTCCAACGCTCATTGTAGTCCGCAGTGGACTTAGAGTCAACGTCAGCAATGGAATACAATCAAGTTCAACACTATTGAGTTCAAGGAGGATGGGAACTCGATCTCAGACTGGCGGTTCGGGGGATGGCGTTGCGGTGAACGAACAGCCACAAACTTTCGAGTTAAAGAAGCTCGATTATGACCAGGGTGTCTCAGAAGTCCAGTACCCAAAAGGAGATCCGGCTCAAGTGTGAGAGACATCCCAAGAGCGAGTAGTACCTTTGTCAGAACTGGAACGCTGCGGGACAGCGTCTCTCCTGCACCTAAGTATGCTTTGAGATATAGTTTCTGGTCTATTTATCGGAATTCCCTGTAAACCCTCGAATACGAAGCTCGAATTCATTGTACAATCAATTCACGCACATTTGCTCATGGGTATGATAGCTTATCTTGAGACCTTAGAGTTCTATAAAGCAAGAGTACATGTAAGTCATCTACCAACCTAGACTGCCTTGACGGCGGTGGTCTGCGGAATGGGTTTTGCTTACGACATTACGGACGAACTTCGTTGAAGCAAACATTCCATAGTAATCCAAGGACTAGGGTTGGTGCGAGATAAGATACCTTTCAGGACAGTCAAAAGAGACCGCAAGAGTAGGGCATAGAAGAAACGTACAATTATCCGTTTGCCCATCACACAAAGTGATTGCATCCTGTCGTTTGAGCTGTTATTCGTACACAGTACGTATATAAGTACATAGTACACTATAGATAGACAGACAAACAGCTGATACCCAGACTCTCAACTCGCCTAACGCATGTTCTGCCTCAAACTCCAACTTCACTGACAGGGGATGGATAAGTATACGCCATCTATAACAAACTTAAGTGAGATAGCTCAACTGAATACAAAACCGAAGAAATACTCACCGAAGGATGACGGAGACTGACTGATAAACTATGCGATACCAACGTCATGTGCTTGTAGAACACGATACTGCCTGAGCAAATCTAAAGAAAGACCCACTACAAGCTAATTGCAGCGAGCCTAGCCTGTCTGAGCTGAAAATACGTAAAAGAGAACGATGATATGAGATCAAGAGGCGGGTATATGCGAATGTATGCGTACCAAGCAATGATACAAAGTTATTGAAGGTGGTCCGAGGTGCAAAGGGCAAGGTAAGAAGGCGAACGAACCAGAGCAAGAGTGTCTTCAGTATACGCACGTCTGGTCGATGATGAAACTGAGACTAGGGTTGTATGCACTTCTGAGTGGGTGTATGCGCTTGGTTTCGGGATGGCGAAGGCTTAGACGCTGACGCTGAAGAAGTGGTAGAGGAGTGAGAGCAGTTTCTCAACGGCGTGGGAGTTCCGAGTGTTGTCTCCTTCCGTTATCGAGTATTTCGAGTGGGTGACCACAGAGCTGCATGGATAACTGAGGTTAACAAAGGTTGCAGTGTCATAGACAGAGGAGGGGCAGAGAAAAAGAAAGAGGTAGAGGAAGGAGGAGTGGTCGTGTCTTAGAAAAGGAAGAGCTTTAATGAAGACAACGCACCTTTTACTTCAACAGACAACTGCTTCCTCGCTACACATGCTATCCTCACCTTTGCTGTTGACGTTCCTAACGGCGAACGGCGAGTCACCGAAAGCTGGTTGGTCAAAAGGACGAAACCGGTGATCCATACGAGAGGAACTCACCATAAACATCATAAGTGTACCATGCGTTCAGAGTACTGGGCACAGCAACGAGAGACTGAGAGTCGGAGAGCCAAGCCGAGTTGTGGAAGGAAGGGAACAAGGAGTTGAAAGAAACAAATTGACGCGTCGCCCAGTTTGGCGCGGATTTGCGGGGTTTGAAACTGCCCGGGATCTCTACGTCGTCCTCAAAGTGACTGCAGCATTTCCACTACGCTTCCTGGACGCCGGCGCATCAGTTATTGGTCCCAGCCCGGTTAATAGACTCCTCCTCTTCCACTCTCTCACTCCATGAAGATAGGACTAAGGCATCTTTTTAGACCGCATATCTAGTAGAACTCCGAACTACGTGCACCGCCTCTGAGCATGTTCCACCTTGAGTTAGGAGAGTAGTGGGTTTGGATATTTGGTTGAGAAGAAGGGGGATGGAAAGGGCAAGGAGAAGGATGATATGGTTAGATTTGTGTGGGGGTCTCAATTGGTGAGCTTTTCTTATGTTCCCCTTAGAGTCTTTTTTCCTTCCTATTCCTCTGCGCCATCTTTCATTTTTCCCTTCTCCAAGTCTTCTCTTTCCTTCGCTGTTTGGTCCTCCCCCCTCGTTTACTACATACGAATGCTTGTCACCTTTACCGAGGCGTCTTCCTCCGTCTTGACAACCAACACACCCGCCTGGGTCGTCTCTCAAGCAATCAATATATGCATACGGCAACACTACTTTCGTCATCTACCAAGGCAAATGTATCACTCATTCTTTGAGGGAGATATTGTTCCTATAGGCTGTGGCCAGATCAGCTAACGGTACGTGCTCGCATACCTATGCATCTCTCACATACATAAATGTCTTCAATGGTGTTCATAGACTTGGTTTTTCTTCTCACACTCGTCCTCTCTGACATGTCACAAAGCGTGCATAAATGGACCATTTTCCGCACCTCTCCTCTTTTTCGCTATTCTAGAACGTACTAACTAATTACTCCGATTACAACGATAGCGCAAGGACACTGCGCCATAACAATGATCTGTTTTCTATATGCACGACGGCGATGCGCTGTGTCAGCATCGGATTACTCCCTCTTAGCCCAAGTAGTAAACTCCCCCGGGATATCAGAACTTGGTCATAGCCCGAATAATACATCTCCATTCCTCTTCCTCCTCCTTTAGTCCAGAGTGTCATAGTTCGGGATAACGAAGTGGGACTTCTGTTACATGTGCCATCTCTTCCGTCATCTGTCTCATCATCCATCCATTATCTGTGTGAATCATTTGCCGCTGATTTACCACCCGTTCTATGGACAGATGCTGTTGGTCCACTGCCTTCACTTCCATCCTCAAATCCGTAACATTCAGAGGCGATGGTGTGTCACTTCTACGCAGTCGTCGCCGGAACCGACACCTCCTTCGAGTGTTCCATGAAAATAATAAGGAAACCATAAGACCAAGGAAAATCACTCCGCGACAGTGCCACCAATGATTCAACGAGGCCGAGATCTAGATGGTTAGAGGCGTGCCGGTGGTAGTGCCAGCATGCATAACCGTCATCCGATGTTCTCCAGGTGATAGTTGCCCGAAAGCTGGTTGTTTCACGTATCGACGGCCAAACCCAGAGGAAACAAGTCGAACGATTGCGGTTCAACATCATCTAATTGATATTTTGTAGATCCGGAAGTCGAAGAGTTTTCACTCTTCAAGTCGCCGTATAGCTGAATTGCGATTCCTGTAAACATAGGCAGAATATAGATAGAAATACACGGTGTGGTCTTGTATGAACGCCGGGTGTAGATGTGCTATAGCCCGCCACAGCCTACATCTACTCTAAGTCTATATTACTTCAAAGTACCTTCGAAGGTCACGGTCGCAAATGAGCCAGGTGTCGTTTTAAATGTTGAGGTAGAGCCAGGATTCCATCCCGATCCAGATGGGAGATGAATGAAAAAATAGAGATCTTCGATTGAAAGAGTTTAAGAACAAATAAGCAAGCATAGTGTAGCGCACAACTCAGATATATGTATGCCAAACCCATGGAGCCATCGTCAGCTCTACTTCCTCAGTACATACGACACAACGCCTGGAGACTCGATGATAGCTTTCCAGAGCTGACGCCAGGATATAGGGTTGCCCTTTTAAATATCCAGATTCGCATTCAGCCTCGGGAAGATCTGACAATCCAAAAAAGAACAGGAAAGCACTCACCGTATCCCTTTGAAAGATACAAAAACTTCCTTGATTCTCTTGCCACGAAAACGCATCTACTATCACCCATCCCTTGAAGATCATTTTGCGCTTGTCATATCCTCCTATTCTCAATCTCAGTTTCCCATCCTCGGCGAACGAACCGTCTGAGAAGGACGGAATTTATCAATCATCTATGTATACTGAAAAATCAGAGTAGACCGTATTATTCACCTTGACCAGCAGAAGGAACCTTGACCTTGACCCCTAAAGCTTCTAATTCTTCTTTAATAGCGTTTGTGAGGGGGACTGGAGTAATAGAAGCGTAGAAACGAGTAAGATTAGGAGTGTAACGAGTTCCATGTTGAGTTTGAGACTATGTATAAACCAATCATCTTGTCAATACAACCAGGTACAAAGCGAAAAAGCAAGATACGCACGAATAACATCAACGACTGTGTAAATTGTGATTGGTGTCCCTGTGGATGATTGGAGTTGTCCACGTCCATATCCACGTCGCTGGAAAGGGTCCAATCAGTCTCACTCCAAACATGACAGATAGAAATAACTTACGCTACTTCTCCTGGTACTGCACTAGCAACAGCCATATCCCCACTCACCCTTAGTCCCTGGGTCAACTTATCCGCAAGGTCTTCCACCGAGCCACGAACAAATTGAGAAGCTCTTTTCGTCCAAGGATGGGCTTTAGCTTGAGCCAGGGTCATTCGTTTGGATGGTGAAGGAGTCAAGAGGGAACAGATGAGCGCTGTTTTAAGCCAGACGCGTAGGGTCGAAGATGAGATGAAAGCAGCAGGTCAATCAAGGGAGAGCTCACACAGCGCCTCGGGGTTGAAACGATTCCAGGGAGCTTCATCAAAGATTTCTCCAGCAATGTATGCATTCCACTCAGGGCTGCGAGATGTTGGTTCATCCCAAGGTGTATCTATCACGACCAGGACGTTAGCACATATACTGGGATTACAACACAATAAAAGCGACAAGAACGTACTTCCGGCAAGCATTGTGAACAGGATGACTCCAATACCCCATACGTCTATTGGTTCTGCTGCGTATGGTTGGTCTCCGTTCAACTAAGGGTACGAAACATGAGCATCAGGGAGTAGGAGAGAGAGTAATAACACACTTCTGGAGCGACATACGGCAAACTGCCACATCTCTCTGTCAACATTCTAGTCTTCCCCGAATCCTTGAGCTTGTAAACTGAGCTTAACCCAAAATCGGAGACCTTGAGTGTGCCCGCTGCATCAAGGAGTAGATTTTCGGGTTTGAGATCTCGGTGGCAGACTCCTTCGGAGTGGATGTATTCCTAGGGACGTACAACCATGAACGCAAGGGACGGTTAAGGTCAAAAAGCTCACCATTCCATCACAAAGCTGATTAAAATACAGATGTGCTATTTCGTCATCGACTCCTACGTCAGGAGCTGAATTGATCCATGAAAGTGAGCGTCGAAGCATTACTCTCAAAGAAAATCCCAAAGAAACTCACCAATTTTGTCAAATAGATCCCCTCCTGCGGCCAATTCCATCAGGACATATATACCAGGCTGATACACTGCTTTGTGTTTGGTCTCCACTACCACAGCGTTGATAAAGTGTAGGACATGTTTATGGTTGAGGACGGAATGTATGCGCATCTCCTTCTCGAAAGCTTTGCGTTGAGTATCAGAAGTGTCGTCCGTTAGGATTATGACTTTGCATGCCGCAACACGCCCTTCTGCAAGGTTCACGGCTTGATACACACTATAGACAAATAAAATGAAGACCAGATGTGATGAGAGAAAGGAGAACATGCCGAGTAAAAGGACTCACGACGCAAACCCACCCCCACCAATTTGGTGTACAAGTTCAAAACCTGCATCGATACCGGCATAAGCCCTCCAGATATAGAGAATAAGGTAGGTCTTACCTGCAACTTTGGGGAGTTTGGTGGTCATGGTGGCCTGAAAACAAGAAGACGCGTGAGATTTTCGGTTGATAATGATTCGCGGATGTCACGGTCCCGTGATTTTTTCAATATCAGACTCACGCGTCACGGAACCGAAACTTCAGACACCCTTCAAGCCCTTGCCTTTCATACGGCATTTACCAGCGGACAACTGCTCGCCTCAATCATGCCCTACAGTTTATCCACGGCCTAAGAGGGAAGACTCAAGAGGAGGGTCCTCTGGCAGATTGGAGGAGAGTCACTCAAAGAAGCATCAATTTTTTGGTCTCGGCGGCAGGGTTTCGATTGATTATATTTTAAGGATTCTTTGCAAAAAGTGATTTCTTCCCTCAATTTCTCTTCATAAATTCAGTCAATATTCCGTGCTTAGGACCCCAGGGCTGTCCACTAATCATGAATGATCATACGCCTCCGTGGCTCAATCCTCAGTCTCCGTGACCATAGCCTCAGTGGCACTCATACACGTCCCAGTGGTTCGTAACCATCTTGTATCCTTCTTAAAAGTTTTTGATCTATTCCCCATGTCCATTTCTCACTCGTATCACTATTTGGTTACTGAATCTATTTTATAGTTTATTTCATTGTTTCCTTTCAGTACTTATGTTTTAAAGCATCTTTACAAAAGACTAGTCTTCGCTGTAAGTTCATTCTTCAATTTCATATTATCTCGTTTATCGCTCCGTGCGTAGGACCCCAGGGCTGTCTATACATTTCTCCGTACGCAGTTGAGGCTACACGCTCGTCTCCGGACTTTAGGCCTACCGTGGCCACGATCTCATGTCTCCTCGAACGAAAATCATTTCTATTTCTCTTGTTTCTTTCTACTTTTGTACACTACCCTGATTAAGGGTAATCTCCTGTTTCGCTCTACATACATATATATAGGATACCCCGAGAGACTCACATCCTCATTCCCTACCTTTGTTCCCAGAAAAATGATCAATTAAACTATCTACGCACAAAAGTGCTCAGGTAAATACTAACAAATAAGTACCTCGATAGCTCATGCAAAGAAAAACATTTGACATAGCGGCTTGCCGCTTTGGAGACCTCCGAATTCGGAAATATGTGATACTTCCGTCTCCTCCTCCAATCAACGATCAGATTGCAAATTCGATCATTGAGCTGCCGTCCAGACGATTAGGAGCATGTCCAGGAGTGCTGAAGTTTCAGCAGATGCTCCTGGAACATAAGTACCCTCTGATTCGTCGTTGATGGGTCTAGAACCCATCCTACCTGCCTGCCAGCCTGCCTCAAGTCCGAAATTTTTCGGTACGTTATCATTGCCTGACTGCCTAATCATCGTATTGATGATACCTTCCTCAGAAACATTCGTGAATTATCTTGACAGTACATTCACTGTCCGTCCTCGCATCTTCACGAATTTTCTGAGGTAACTATTATTCACATTGAAGCATATTCAAGTATCTAACGAGTTACGCTCTATCTGCAGTTCATAGCCTTATCCGAGCCGTCTCCACTTTTCTCTGACCCACCCAGCCCTCCCTCGTCGCGTCATCAGCACATGTGCCTCTATCATATATTATTTCGTCTTTCTACTTCAACGGGCACAATAGTGACCGTTGTATGCTTTAATGTTTTTATTAATTATGCCTATGTCGACGACTTGTTAATTAACTACTCATGGTCAGTACATAGTACGTACTTCTCGATGTAAACCCTTTCTCGCTCGTCTCTCTCATTCAATTCCATGTTTGGGGTGAAATATCCCCGGTTGGCCTATACCCCTTGATGTGAATCATATGGAAGATATTGGAGGAAAAGTGGTGGTCCGTGGTGCGGCACCCGGAAGCCAAAACATAAGGCGCGGCTCGATTTTTCACGTGCGTCGAAAAGATATTTTTCATTTTTCCGACTAGTCTCTAGGCAGGCTCTAGCAGGAGCTAGCTTGATAATCTTCCAACAGGCCCTGGGCTCTGACGGCCGTTCCGCACCTTCGCTAAACTTGCTGACCTGTAATCTAGCTACCACTGACCAGTTCATTTTTATTTCGCATCACATTTCCACCACTCCCACTTATTATACAGCTATGATTTTTTATGCATCGCCCGAGGCCATAGATTTCCCCCCACATCAAACGACTCTGCAAGACGATCAGTACTTAGCTCTCAGTAAGAAAATCATTTTACTTTTCTCAGGGGCGTTTAGCGCAGTGGTAGCGCGTATGCTTTGCATAAGCACGATGTATAAGGTCCAGGGTTCAATCCCCTGAACGTCCAGTTTTGCACTTTATTTTTCTCTTCCTGAAAGTACCAATATTTCTCTGTACGACTCACTACATAGCTGACAGCTACTCTAAAAATGGAATATACATACCTACATACATTTTCTTCTCCTCGTACTCTACGTACGCATCCTGTTTTCTGTTCTCCGGTTTTTTTCACTTTCCCAAGCAACATCTCTTCGGGCTTAGCATTTTCAAGTTTCTATAGACGGCCGTTCTGTGTCTCTTCCCTGATTTTGATAATCATCCCTCCCCGTTTCATGGGCCCGGAACAAGTGGCCGCCCATCATCAATCAATTCAGAATTACTGCGACATGTAGACATCGAAACGTGATCTGTTACCTTCAGTATGTATTACTCCCCGCTGATCGTGATTTTTATCGCTTGGTCGCGCAGGCTACTGCCTAAACTACTTATTGGCTGCACCATCAGGAAAACCCTTTCCGACCTTTCTGCCTCTGACGATTTCTGGGCCTGTTGCTCTCATCCTTCCTTTGCCCTCTACTGGTGGCATATGGCGTCACGACTGGATGTGTCGCCCTACATGTCCTTCTTCTACGGTAGGTCATACATGTGTCATTGATTCCACTCTGATAGTGATAATGCCCTCTTGACAGGTGTGATCATATCCGTGGCGTCAGTCTACTTATTCGTGCCTCTCGTACTGTCGTCGATGCTTACTGGTATTGCCTTTCGCCAGGCTCTTTGGCGTAACGACTTTACAGTTCTGGGTTTTCGCTACAACGAACAAGGATGGATGGGCTATGAGATCCGTGGTGCGCTTCTACTCTTTTTTTCTTCCACGACTATGTCCAACTAATTCTGTCCTTCTGTCACTGTCATCATTGGATCGTTTCTGTCGATGCATCAAAATATTGCTGTGCATCTCTGTCACGTATTTAAATCCGGTCATTCAAATCCTCCCTTCGTGCTCTCTCCACCCTGTTGGCCAGGACAGGTAGCTTTACTCTGGTCCGTGATTTTCGGTCTCCTTCAGTAGCTCGACCATCGACTCACTCTCTTTCAGTTGTCTTTCTACCACGGCTACTGTGCTCGAGGTTGAAATGCTGCGGCATTACCTCGTCGACAGAGTAGACCCACTCCATTCCGTGATACCACCGTAAGTGTGTTTAGTGACCGCTGTTTCCGAAAATGCTAAGAATGCCTATAGGCAGATGGCAATAATCCTTCCTCTCACGGCGGTGGTCCTTTTTATGTAAGTACATATCACCGAAACGCGAGCTCTTGATCCTCATTTGCGGCCGTACCTCCGATTTTCCTTTGCAGTGTGGATATGTTCTTTGCGGCCAGAGTGTATTTTTGTGAGTGAATACCTCGATTTTCGAATTCGAGAGCTCAATACGAATACGGTCGGCAGTAAAGCAAGTTCATATGATTGTGGTAACCTTCATTGTAAGTGATAGTACATATGTTCCGAACGTGGAATCTCACTAATACGGCTTTAGGTCTTCACCGCCACTGTGTGCATGAGTGAGTCGGGATTCTTTTGAATGGGCTCTTCTCTATGAACTGACGCATGCATGTCGCCAAGTATGTGGTATTGGTAAGTTAAGTTCGTATCAAAGGTGGTAGAAGAAATCTCTGAAAGCTGGTCTAGTTACGACCGTTGAAGTATTCATGAACCCTGTAACTGAAATTGTGTCCAAAAGAAGTGTGACGGTAAGCAGCGATCCTTTCCTTTAGCCCGCTTGCGCGACTCTTTATTCACTTCTCAATCTCCAGATCGAAATTGGAATAACCAACGTTACTTCAGCGGTGTCAGAGCTGTCAGCTGCGCTTGCACTTTGCTGGTCATTGATGACAGTAAGAACTGGAGTTCAAAGGTTAGTACATGAAGGAATATCAGTTCTTCGTGATTATAAGGCTAATATGATCTCATCTCCTTGTAGCACGGACTCAATACTACAAAAACTCTTCAAGTGGTCGATGTCAAGAGGCTTATTCCTCACTATCGTTCAGGTGGTAGCCCTCATCGTCTATGTCGTTAATACGGAAGCTTTGACCTGGTATGCTATCGATCATCTGAAAGGTATCCCGTTTGCACTAATGCCTACTCCAAAGGTTGCCCTTTGAAATGGCCCTAAACAAAGTCTATATCATGACAATGAGTCAGTCCCGATTCTCTCCTTACTCGGTCACTATATTGACATAACACCCAACTCTCGAATGGTAATTTGTGCAGTGTCTATGTAAGTATAATCCATATCCGGCTTACATGGCTTGTGTAACCTGTAACATAGGTTAAACTCTCGTCCTGAACTCCGCCGTGACTTTGTTAAGGCTTCCTCTGCTTTACGATCCGGCGACAATGTGGAATCCACCGGAAATTATTATTGGACAACACCTGCTCAGATACGAACAGAATACGAGGTAGGCCGAGTTCGCTTTTCATCATGTCTGTTTCATGATTGAATTTGATTTTAGCTCAGTACTTTCCAATCTATATCTGTGTCGACAACAGAATCGACGATAGAAGTAAAAGGTTCGTGGAAAGCACTTATTCGCCTTCATCTCGGCTCATTGATCAGCGGCTCTTTTCATAGACACAATAACGCAGGACGACCACAAACGACACACACCAGAAATTGTCTGACGAAGTATTCTATCATTGTTATTATCATATAGTCACTCGTTTATTATATATTCGCATCCTATTTATGTGAGAAGCTGAAGAGACGTTAATTATCCCTGTACTGTATCTTTATCTTGGTTCATCATGTAGTTGTAGAAAACGTGATAGCCACCTCTAGGTGGAAAATCTTCCAGTGGCGCACTCACTACATACGCTCATTCTCATCAGGGTATCACACTAAGGATCAACGTACGATTTGATCGCATCAGTACTAGAGTGTTGTTAGTACAAAAACGCCAACCTATTCGTCGAAATACACTTCGTGACTTTCAGTGCGCATTTCTGCTCGGCGGATGGGTTGGCGTTTTTCGCGTGTGGGGATAATCTCGTCATGTGCAGGGTTCCGTTTGACGGGTTGCATTAGACCTTTTGACCAGCTGAGGGGTCCCTGAGCTCATAAGAAGCATATAGCCATCAGCAAGACTATTTTGCCCACTCGATGCCTTTCTCTTCCACTACTGTCGGTTCTTCAGAGGTATCCCTTTCCTTTCACGATTCCTGGGCTCCCTCAGACATTGCGGCTTATACAACAATCTTTGCCGTTCATGGTTTGGGTTTCAGCGCTCGTACGTTCGGCCACATCTCCCTCAGGCTTCACTGACTTGAATCAATGAACACACAAAATACAGGCATATTTGAGAAGGTGCAGGCTACGGCTTCTCAAGTCGGCGTCAGATTCGTCGCTCTCGATCGTCGCGGTTGATCAATCATGACCATCATCATCCATTCCAAAAAAACAAATCCAGCCTCCTCCTGCCATCCGTTCTCTCTGAAACTTCGCATATACACTCTTTTGGTCTCCTCAAGGCTTTCTATCAAGTCTTATAGCGGGAAAAGCACTCCTTTCGAGTCTACACTGTCAAGGACGTCAAGCAGTCGCTTTTTCACTGCGGGCGGCCATTGATATTTGTAGGCATTTTTGTTGGAACTTAAATTACGAAAATTTCGCACGATTTCTAGGCTGATAAAAGTCAAAGTATTTGTCACTGAAATGCTAGCTTTCCATTTAAAGCTGGCATTTCAGCAGCAAAAACTGGCAAAAACTTTGACTCTTATCAGCCTAGAAATCGTGCTAAAAATTCGTAATTTAAGTCCCAACAAAAATGCCTGCAAATATCAATGGCCGCCTGCAGTGTTTGCTGCTCCTCCCGCGTTACACAGCCACAAGAATGTGACTTCCATCCAATCACAACACTTGGATTCTTGCTACAGGTGGTCTCAACACCTCGTCTGCATTCCCTGCTGCACGTAAGTTGTTTCTTGCTACCTGCACAACTCTGCAAGGCATTTGAACTAGTAGTCAATCCCGTTGGAAGTGTCAAACAAGTTGACCTAGTGCCAAGCGTCATCAGTCACGGCGTACTCAGAAGGTATTCCACATTTTTGCCGTCTCATTTCCTTCACAGTACAAAAACCAAGTTTCTGCAATGAAAATACTCAAGTTGCTTCACAATGAGATCGATGATCCTTACTATCCCTGTTGCCCTGGCTTTCCTCTCCATTTCCGCTCTACCATCTTCACCTCCCAGTGCCAACTCTGGCTCGTTGGTGACCCAACAATGCGGTGGTGACGCCACAGTTATCTCCACTCACAATATCGAGCACGATGGGAAAATTATTGTCACCACTGTCCATTCCTGTTCTGCTGGCACTAAGCAAGGTGCAGATGCATTGACGGTGTTTAATTCGAAACGCCAGAATGTACATGACCTATGCAATTCGACAACTGGTGATACTTATAAGTTTATTCCGAGAGATTGAAGTAATTGGCATCTAACCTGTTTTCTTCTACAGGTTTGGCATCTCGAACACAATGTGGTTCTATCAGCACGATTCAACCAGTCATCCAAGACTGTATTGACATGGACAATGCTCTCATCACCGCTACAACAACTACTAATTTCGTTGTTGGACCAAATGACATGATTACCTTGACAATGGGTTACGAGGCCGAAATGAAATGAAGGACGAGTTCATTACACTCCATTTCCGCGTGTGGCTATGTCTATTCGGTGTATTTACCGTCTTCCGCGGAAAGATTGCCGTTACCGTACATTACGTCACCTAATTTTGTCATCTTCCGGAGACGTTAAGGGTGAGTATCATTGTCAGTAATGGTGGTGTTTTATTTTCGGAAGAGGTAATAAGTGAAAAGGGCATATAATCTATTTTAAATACAGAAAAACAGAAACTGGAAGACAGCGTTAGCACTAAAGCTAAAGACATGCACCCGACTGCCTACGAAAACTCCAACAGATTCTATTTTGCACTAATTGGCCATGGAACGCCAAGCTAAAACCATATGTCTTGCCGTTACGTTCCTATGCACTGGAGGAAATATTGAAGGGAGAAAGGCAAAATAAATAAATCAAAAAAAAAAAACACGAAATACTCACTGATCCTCGTTTGTACTGCCCGACACTACTGCTGCCACTAAAGTCAATACAGTCTGTCCCTTTCTTTCTTGATCTTCAAACTTTGTGACTTCCAAATCATACTTAGTCTGGCCCCATAGGCTCTGGAGCCAATAAACCAATAGCAGCAGTGGCGAATGCAAGAGGAAGAGTGATACTAGAGTTTCGGCATATAACATTGATTGGGGAATCTAGAAACGAGCGAGAACGTTGAAGTAAATTGATATAATAACGACAAATCTGAACGAACACTTACTCTTTTTTTCTTTCTTTCTTTCTTTTTCTTTCTTCCTTTCTTCCTTTCTTTTTCTGAAACAGTACCTTCACTGTCTGCGTTCCGAGATTCTCTCTTATTGGTAATATCATTAAACCTTGTAAACGTACCAGTAAACACGGGGAGCGTCAGAGCAATTGTCAGGTCGATGAGGAATATTAGGATGACGTCCGTAGTGGTGTATTAGGGAATATTTGCATTGTGAGTCTTTTTTTTCTGTCTTGGGCCTGGATCGTGATTTCTGATACCAACACATGTTTACCTTTCGTGAGTGACTGAGACGCTTTTTCCACATCCAAACAATGGTTCAACATATCCGTTCATTGGTTATGCCGGGAAGAAAGGGCATCTCAGAATTGTTATATCAGAAATCACGATCCAGGCCCAAGACAGAAAAAAAAAACTCACAATGCAAATATTCCCTAATACACCACTACGGATGTCATCCTAATATTCCTCATCGACCTGACAATTGCTCCGACGCTCCCCATGTTTACTGGTACGTTTACAAGGTTTAATGATATTACCAATAAGAGAGAATCTCGGAACGCAGACAGTGAAGGTACTGTTTCAGAAAAAGAAAGGAAGAAAGGAAGAAAGAAAAAGAAAGAAAGAAAGAAAAAAAGAGTAAGTGTTCGTTCAGATTTGTCGTTATTATATCAATTTACTTCAACGTTCTCGCTCGTTTCTAGATTCCCCAATCAATGTTATATGCCGAAACTCTAGTATCACTCTTCCTCTTGCATTCGCCACTGCTGCTATTGGTTTATTGGCTCCAGAGCCTATGGGGCCAGACTAAGTATGATTTGGAAGTCACAAAGTTTGAAGATCAAGAAAGAAAGGGACAGACTGTATTGACTTTAGTGGCAGTGCTATGAGTCAAAAGAGTCGACTTTTTTTTTTGTTCTTCACCTTACAGGCGAATTGAAAATGTGACTATGTATAAGCGCCGCCTCGCGATGTACACCACGGTCTGCCACGTTCACTTACTTATTTCATTCACAGAAGTCGGTGTCCTCGGACAGTGATTGTCTCATGTCTAAGTTTGAATTCGTCTAGGAGTTGGTGAGTACATACACACATACTTCGTCTCTGCGCATATGCAGAGTACTTACATACATCAAGGCGGACTGTAGCATCTGACGGTCATAGCCCACAGTGTTTACTGTACGGCCACGGCTACGGCTACGATGACGGTGACACTTTGCCTTGGTAAAACGGACGTTGACTTCAAGTTGATGCGTTGAGTCGCTAATTGGCGTCTAAACATACGGGATGGTCATCGATGGTAAGTTTCGGTATTCTATATCTCTCTACAAACAGTCTTTATTTATTTCTCCTTTCTTTCTTTCTTTCTTGCTTTTCTCTTCAGATGGTCTATGCTCTAGGAATTGGTACTGTACCCAAGGTATCACCCAAAAAGGGAGTCTCAGGGTGCGTCTTGACTCGTCTCACTTCCAATTTTTTTTTTTTGGTCATCTGTCATTCATACCCGCGGATACCAATCGGGTATCAGAAATCTGCAGACACCCCCTGCAGACACCCTGCAGACACCCTGCAGACACTCTGATTCTTATCACACTGACTCATACCTTGTCAAAATCATTGCTCTTGTTAGTTTCTTGTATAGTACACACATTTCTTCTACCTACTATGAATAACAAGAATGATGGCCATTCGTGCACATACCTAAGTCTCAGACTTGTGACTCTGACACTTTCTGATTTGGAGAGAGGTAGATGATGTCCTAGGTAAATAAGAGTGTGTCACAGATCGTCTGAAAGTGGCCGGCCGCGAACCATGATGGTGGTAGAGGAACAAAGCAGAAGTTGATGACATGTGGAATAGCGGGCTGCAATTATCTGTGACTAGGGCATTGTTCTCACTTTAGCTGCTTCCTATATCCCTGCATAAACTCCCTGGGCTTTGCTAGACAGCCTTAGCTTGCCTGTACTCTCCGCAGATATCACACATTTGCTCAGATACAGTAGAGGGAGCCCGAAAAGTGAGTATGACAACAAGTGTATCACAGGTCTAGTATGTACACCATACCCTAGAGATGCTGAAATAATGTTGTTTTGTGCTAAAAATGAAGGCAAAGGTGGGGAAATGAGCGAGCTGCAGCTCTCACAAAATCGAGCCCAAAAACTCGAAAATTAATCAAAGTGACGCGCGCGCGAACTTTTTCGAAAACGGCAATAACTTGGTATTATTTCTACTACAGGGTCATTAACTGCCACAAGCAAGTGTCTGGTGTGACTATCTACCTTTACTTAAGGTGTCTGCAAGGTGTCTGCAGGGTGTCTGCATGTGGCTGTGCACGTGCAGACACCCTGCAGACACCCTGCAGACACCCTTCCCAAAAATTACAATGAGTACAAATTATCTTGAAGTTATTATAATGTATTATCTTGTAGAAACATGCTCAGACATGAGCCAAATACTACCAATTGTTTGATATAATAGGATATTCAAAGATCAGTAGTGAAATGCAGGGAGCAAGCATCTCAAAGCATTATGAGACATCTTGAGTGTCCTTGCTTTACAAATTCACATTGATATACACTCATGAGAATGTATAGATACTCTCCTGATATCTTGAATAAAGAAAATCTGTAAGAATGTTTCAGGAAAAAATCTGTGGCTGTGCTTATACTCCTTTTTTTGAAGATTTTTACACTCTGTGTACAGCTAATACACAACTTTAAAATCATCCTGTAGGTCACATATATATATGGTATGGTACATATAGTCCTATACAGTAATCTACAATGCTATGCGAAGGGTGTCTGCAGTCTTGCAGGGTGTCTGCACGGGGTGTCTGCAGATTTACCTATACCGGATACCAATTGATCCTTTTGTTCTTTTTCGCTTCTAATTTCAAAGTTTCCGATTGGCTATGGATGTATCTTCGCAGCTGCCCACCCTGTAACGACCTCACGGCTGCTCGGGTGATGATACTGATACACGTCTTGGATATTCTCTTCTTCAAGTTCATTTACATCGCGAAAATGGTTCGACTTCTCTACCAAATTCTTTGACAATCAACTAATGGTTTATTGATTGTAATTTCTCGCACTCGCACTCGGTGTCCGTGCAGTCAGCGCTCAACGCTCAGGGTCGGCGGTCGGCGTCGGTGAACCACCCAGATCATATGCAGAATCCAGATGCCAAATGCCAATGGTTCGGAATTAAATCGATTAGAATCTCAACTTCATCTGGAGGGTAATCAATACAATATTGCTGTCGTTCTACTTCGACCTCAAAAGCCGGACTTATCCTCCCATACTCCTTTCATAGACCCTTTTCTTCGTGGTAAGCAAACCGGATTTCCCAGCACGTCTTTCTATGTCCAGCAAAGTCGGTATTCAGACGTGTAATATCATCACCTGATCCTGACAATGATTGAAGCCTTGTGCTCACGAAATTCGATAACTCACTGTTTTAGCTTGGCGGAAATGCGACTAGTAAGAGAGGTTTAAATTGCGAGAAAAGTTGCTAGAAGAAATTGTCGCTAGTGGGGAGTTGGAAAGATTTGACGGCAATGGGAACGGAACTTTGGTATTGATATTGAACATTATTGACGTGTCTCAGCGTGCTCTTTCCAAAGTGATATTCCCGCACCTTGCGCAGTATGAGTTGTTCTCACTATATTCCTCAACCACTAAGCTGGTCAGCGAAGAATGTTGGGCGGGTAATTAGAAGATGCGTGAGAAAATCCCAAAAGAAGTTTCTACTCGAGCAGTTGTCCATTTTTCTAATACTGTGCTGTTTCGGTAGTACATAAGGGCACCTCTCTACTGCATTGATGCGTCTCGCCTTGCGTTGAATGAAGCCAATGACCATCGACGATGCTATACGAGCCAGCAAACAGTTGCGTAAGCTTATGTGACACGACGATTTCGGGAATGAGAAGAGTGTTAAGATTACCGTAGAAGCAATGTCTCGAGTATATATCTACAAATTTGACTCTCCATAGCTGATACTTTTGATTTGACGAAGCCAAAGTTTTTAGGGGTAGTGTTTCACTGCTCGGCAATTTTTCAAGCCGGTCGGTTAAGATCCGACGGTTAGAGTTGTGCTCGCCAAGCATCTCTTCTTTTGAACCATCATGAACTCTCTCAACGCATCTGTTGTGTTTCTCGCTACCTTGCTCTTTTGTGCTCCTGGCTACTGGAACTTTGACTGCTGGTGTACCACCTATGATCTTTCTTCTGCCTCGAGCTCAACTCATACGTCTACTGCCAACGACACCACGTCAATACAATATGACGGCTCAACACTGTATGGCCCAATGCCATCTCACTATTATGGCTCAATGCCATTTCACTATTCCGGCTCAATGTCGTATATACCGGACACAATGTCATGCCATGGCTCAATGCCAGTGAATTACTACGATGAATCAATGTCCCATGTCCACGGCCCAATGTCATTTAGTTTTAAGGAGTACTCCGACTCAACTTTGAATGTACACAGCCTAAAGCCGCTCAATGATTATGACAATCGTACCCCCCCTGCACATATGCATTACTTTAATGCCAATTATTCTCGACCCAATCCTTTGCAACAGTATCATTCAGCATTTCGGATCAGGAGGAAATTTGTTGTATCGGGACAGTTTATCTTCCTATCAATCTCCCTCAGCTCTTTTCCAAATAACCGCGGTATATTTGAGCAACTACTGGCTTCATCTAATGATGGTATTGCTTTTATTTTATGTTCCTATCAATTTCATCAATTAGTCAACTATACAATGTTTCCATCTGAGCAGCCATTTGTTTTTGTACCTTTTTATGAAAGAGTAAAAGCAAAATGTCGATTCGTGAAAATGTTTGCTTTCAGATCTGTCTTCTATAGGCATGATTTTGTTGTTCTCCTCAAAACAGTGAGTCCATATTGTGATATGCAGCATTTCATACACGGTTTTCATGGTGGATTGACTCTTCTGGATTTTACCAGTTTATCTCCTGAAAGCTCTTTTTTGTTTAATACCAATTTTGATATCACTGCTAATATTGTGTCCTTGTTGTGCCCATGTGCTGTAATATTTATATCTAATATTGTTCATTATTACTCACATCGTCATATTGTCGATTTGCTTGTGCACTGTCTTCCAATTTGGCTACAAATTCCAAATGATAACTCATCATATCCCTCCTTGCGGGGAGGAGGCAGAGGGGACTCTTATACATATTTATTTCCTCAATTGGAAAGCCATCTTATCTCTCCTTGTTTGATACTTAATCCAGGTTCTACACTGTATTGATTTCGCACATTAGTGCAACCTGATTCTCAATTTATCCATAATCCCATGCTATTATACACCTCAATACCTGTGTCTGAATTGTATCCGTCTTTAACACAGCAGTCATTAAGAGAGTTAGCGAGATTTCATCACCTTAATTTGGGACGCAACGTTAAATCCAAAATGCAGACATTGTTTGAAAACCATCAATGTCAGTCAACATGTAGAGAGCCTATCACCATCTTTGAACCTATTGATCCAGTTCAGATCATAAGTCAGCAAGCCTTTCCTCCCCCACCTGCTTCTAAACTTCTGTTGAAAAAAATCATATCAGATTGGTGTGATGATTTTTCTGTATCAGCGATTGAAGAAGGTGGATGTGGAGTTTGTGGTCAGCTTAAGCCAATGTCTACTCTGACTCCAATCCAACAAGTGAAAAATATGCTTAATGTTCTTATTGCCAGTGGAGTTACCCGCAAAGAGCGAAGAACAATGTCTGAGAGAATAACTGGCTTGTCTGGACCTATTATTGATGACTCATGTACCAAAGTCTGCATTGATTGTAGAGTCTGTCTTCGAAATGGCAAAATTCCTCGGATTTCATTGGCAAATGGATTTTGGCTTGGACATGTCCCGCCTCAATTACAATGCTTAAATTTTGTGGAAAAACTACTAGTTCAGAAAATCCGCACCAATTGTTGCTTTGTGCGTGTATCATCAGGTATGAGAAAGATGATTTCACATGTAATAGCCTTTGAATCACCAATCATGAAAGTTTACGATGTCCTACCTCCTCCTCCAGAAGATCTGGATGAGGTATTGGCCATCATGTTTACTGGACCATGCAAGCCTACAGAAAAGGATTATAAACGTACCCCTATGCTTGTTAGACGAAAAGAAGTGTTTAAAGCTTTAACTTGGCTTCGACTAAATCATCCTGCATATCAAGATATAAAAATTTCTACAGACAATCTCAATAAATACCCTGAGGATATACCACCAGTTACTGTAGCTTTTAAAGAGATGGAGTCAGAAGGTAATAGAATACCTGAGAGCACAAGTACTTATGATAATGAACTAGAAATTGGCACTGAAACAGGCAGCATTCCATTTGTAGTGCATGGTATAACAGGTGAACAGCTACAGAATACTTCAGTTGAGCTTCAAAAAGCTAAAGCCTTAGCTTATCTGAAATCACAAGGTAAATTTCTTGCTGTGGGACACAGTGAGAAAAGCTCCTCTATGTTCAATAACCCATTGTTGTACCCTTCTATTTTTCCCTGGCTTTTTCCCTATGGTATGGGAAGTATTGGCATGACCACCCTCAAATCATTTTCAGAGAAAAGTCACAAAAAATACTTCATGAACTATCATGATAAAAGATTTCAGACTGACCCTTTGTTTAATTTTGTAGCTTTCAGTCATGAACAAGTAAAACAGACAACGACTAATGGATTTGCGCTAACACAGAAGAAAAGCTTCTCAACTATTGCAGACCGCATTTTGAATTTGAATCCACATGTTCTGAACAGTTTAATAGATAAACTCAGCCAAGGCAAAAGGGTACAACCAGAAACAGAAGAAGAAAAATTGTGCTACGACATAATTCAAGATCTGGACCATGTAGGTGGTACAGTTAAAGGTTCTATGTCCAGTAAAAAATTCTTGCGAACTAAACTGTGGTCTCTAATCTCATACCTTGGGGCCCCATCTTGGTATATTACTTTTGCACCATCTGATCAAACTCATCCATTGTGTTTATATTATTCAATTACTGATGAGAATTTTGACATTAATCTTAATCTTCCTAATGATGAAAGAACTCGTAAAATTATCAATAATCCTGTTGCTGGTGCAAAGTTCTTTGATTTCATGGTTCAAATGTTTATTAAGCACATATTAGGAGTTAACACTGATCATGATGGCATTTTTGGGAAAACGTCTGGTTATTTTGGCACCATAGAACAACAAGGAAGATTGACACTCCATCTTCATATGCTTCTTTGGATTGCAAACAGCATGTCTCCACAACAGATAAGAGATGCCATACTAAAAAATGAAGATGATTTCCAGAGAAGAATTGTTGAGTACTTAGAATCTGTACATTGTGGGGATTTTATGACTGGTTCTCAAGAAGAAGTTCAACAAAATGTTCAGGCTGTCTCAGAAAATGAAGATTACACTAATCCTTTATACTCATTACCACAAAGTCCTCCAAACTATTTATGTACCAGCACAGAGGATTGTGAGACATGTAAAGCCTGGAATGACAATTATCAACAAGAAGTGGATGATATTTTAAGTCGAACTCATATACACAAATGCAAGTCTACTTTGACCAGGCAAGGAACAAGAAAGGTGGGCAAAGATTATCTGGGTTGTCTTGACAATAAATTTGGCACTTGTAAAGCCAGATTTCCACGAGAAACTTTTCCATCAACTCAGGTCGACACTGAGACTGGTGCCCTCAGAATGAAAAAGACAGAAGCTTGGATTAACACCTATAACCAAACTGCCACCTATTTACTTAGATGTAACTCTGATGTCTCTTCATTGCTATCAGGAACAGCAATCAAGGCTGTTGTGTTGTATGTGACTGAGTATATTACAAAATGGAATCTGAACACTCATGTGATTTTTGAAGTTATTCGTACCATCTTACAAAGGAATACAGAAATGCTAACAGGTACATTACCTCGTCATGAGAAGGCAAGAAAAATTATTACCCAAATTGTTAACTTACTCTCAGTTAAGATGGAGCTGGGTGCACCAATGATTGCTATGTATCTTTTAGATAAACCTGATCATTACACAAGCCATGAGTTCAAATCATTTTACTGGAAAGACTTTGTCAGTGAAGCACGTAAGTTTTGGCTGGAACCTGATGAGGTGCAAAGCAATAAAGAAGAAAAAGTAGTTGTCATTCGACACAAGGGCAGGATTGTAGGGTTTTCCTCAATATTTGATTATATATACCGTCCAGATGATTTAAATGATATGACTTTATATGAATGGGTCTGCCAATGTGAACGTATCAAACTCACAGCAGAGAAAACAGAGGTCAATTGCTCTGATGATGAGAGTTCAGAATACTATGATAGTGGCTATTCATCTGATGAAGAAGATACTTATGCACATCAAAAAACTTTGGAAACTGAGTGGCCCAGTGCTAAAAACCATCCCAAGCCTTTGGAAAAGAATGTGCTACCTAAAAATGGACACCCTTTTGTACATGACCATCCCTTGGCTAGTACACATTACCTGCGCATGCACAATAAGAAAAATATTGTGCCCAATTTCATTGGACCTTCATTACCAAGAAAAAATAAGGGAGACAGAGAGTACTACTGTTCGGTTATGTTGACCCTTTTCAAACCATGGAGAACTGGAGAAGATCTTAAGATCAAGGGTGAGAGTTGGGATAGAGCATTCCTGGACTATCAATTTTCTACCCAGCAAGAGTTCCTGATGGAAAATTTTGAACTTCGGTTTGAGTGTTTGGATTCAAGAGATGATTACCATGCTCAAAGAAAGGCTCAGAGTCTGGGAATTGATCCTTCAAGTTTAGAGCCTGAATTTGATGATGGAGTCCATTTTGATCCATTTAAATGTTCAGATGACCATATAGGTGTACGTGAACAGCGCAGGCAATGAGACATGCAAGAGATGACAGATTTACTGGTCAATATGGGATGGACAAATGCAAAATGTGACTTGAAAAGCCGTATACCAGCCTCTTTTGACTATCCCTTCAAAAGTTCAAATGCATGGAGATTGGAAATTGCAAAAATGAAAGGAAATGTGATAACAGATAGATTAAAACAGAACAAAAACAAGCCAAATACCTTTCCTAATAAATTTCCTGATCAAGTAGAAATCATCGATCAACATATATTTGAGGAGAAATTCAAGAGCAATCAGACAAAAAAACTCATAGACGATTTATGTATCAAATTTAACTTGAATCTAGAGCAAGAACAGGCTTTTTGTATTATTGCAAACCATGCAGTCAGTTCAATTTCAGACCAGTTGAAGATGTATATTGGTGGTATGGCAGGTACAGGTAAAACTCAAGTGCTGAAAACTCTCAGAGAGTTCTTTAAACAAAGAGATCAAAGTCATCGCATGATAGTAGTTGCACCAACTGGAACTGCAGCAGCTTTACTTCAAGGCTCCACTTATCACTCAGTGTTTGGGATCAATTCATCAGAGGAGGGTGAGTTTTGGAAAATGTCTATATCACAAATTTGTTCCAGACTAAGTGGTGTAGATTATGTTTTTTTAGATGAAGTTTCAATGCTTTCATGTAAAGACCTGTATAAAATCAGTGCTAAGATGGCCACTGCTTTGAATCAGCCTCTCCTTCCATTTGGTGGGGTTAGTATGATATTTGCTGGTGATTTTGCACAATTGCCACCAGCAATGGGTGGTGAAAGTGTCTCATTATATAGCCATACCATAGGTTCCAGTTCTTCAGACCAACAAGCTAGTATTGGAAAATATTTATGGCATCAGGTCAACACTGTAGTACTCTTGAGGAAAAACTGTCGGCAAACTGGGGATTCAGATAGAGATATAAAATTTCGTCAAGCATTGGAGCACATGAGATATAAGAAATGCACTACAGAGGATATTACTTTCTTACGGTCATTGATATCAGACCCTTCAAATGAATCTCGTTCTATTGATAACCCTCATTTCCGCAATACTTCAATAATTTTAACTTACAACAAACACAAGGACGTGGCTAATGAACTGGGCAGTAAACGATTTGCTGCAGAGACAGGACAAGTGCTCACGCACTTTTTCTCTGATGATGAGCAGGTTGTTTTTGATGAACCTCCTTCTAAAACTCATGATCGCAAACGCAAACGGAGAAAGGCTACAAAACACCAAATTGATGATCAAGTACAGCAGCAACTTTGGAAGCAATCCCCTTCAACTAACACTATGCAAATTCCTGCAACTCTGTCCCTGTGTAAAGGTCTGCCTGTGATGATTCGCTTCAATGGTGCAACTGAGCTTTGTATAACAAAAGGTCAAGAAGGCACAGTACATGGATGGCAAGCTAGGAAAGGAAAGCATGGTCAACTAGTGCTGGATGTGCTGTATGTCAAACTGGAAAAGCCTCCTACAGATGTCCATTTCAAAGACCTCCCCCTCAATGTTGTTCCTATTATCCCAAATACAAGGCGTATTAACTGTAAACTGCCTGACGACAGGATCATTCAGATCTCTAGAACTCAAGTAGAGGTCCTGCCTAATTTTGCAATGACTGACTTTGCTTCACAAGGAAAAACACGCAACCCCAATGTTGCAGATATATACAATAGTCGTGATTTTCGGGCCATTTATACTGCTTTGTCAAGGAGCTCCAGTGCAGATGAGACTATGATCTTACAGGGTTTTAATGTTAATCATATTACAGGTGGAATAGGCAATAAAGATGGATATCATCAAGAACTAAGGGAGATGGAAATTTTAAATGACATCACTAAGTTACATGCAGATCATAAATTGCCTCATTCAATTATTGGGGACTTGAGGGAATCACTCATACAACAATATAGATCACATTTTGGAAATAGACATACACCTGAAGAGCTTCATGACAATTTAGTATGGGATGCAGATGAGAAATTTGAGTCTACATTGGACAAAGAGATTTCTTGGAAAATTCTAGGAGAAAAAGAAAAAACAAAACCTCCAGCAAAAAAAAAGCAATCAGGTAATTTTATGCCTATTCAGATAATCAATCAAGATTACAATGAAATGAAGGGTGACTCAACTTCTAGTATTCAAGATGTGACACATAACTCTAGTTACCCCACACTTAAGTGGTCTGCAAATAGCTGCGCATATGATTCTGCTATTATGCTTCTTTATCACCTGTTTCAATCTCAACATGCAGCATTTAGTGATGAAAGAATGAATTTCTCCTCTGTCTTGATGAATGAGCTCTCAGACAGTTTTCAAGGAAATTTGACAAACTTCACTGATATCAGAGAAAAAATACGTGAGCAACTGTTTAATATCGACTCTGATACGTTTCCTTACAGGGGACATGCAGATACTTCAGACGTATTGCATGAGCTATTGCATTCAGTGAACCCAACAACTAAAAGAACTGTTTTTTTTGTCAATAATCACTCCAACTTTCAAGACAGGACTCAGCATAATTTCATGCTAACTCGGACAACTGGTATGTATGAATCCACTCAGCATTGGGTGTCCCACTTTGTGGAGCCTTGGGGTGATAAATGTCACTCTTGTCATTCAGACATGTTCCGAAAATACATATTTCAAAGACTTCCCAGATTTCTATTGATGTCAATACCTTACGAAGGTAATATGGCAATTAATAATATTATACATGTAACTCAACGACCTGAGTCTCAACAGTATCACATAAATGGTATCATTTATTTTGGAGGTAATCACTTCGTCACCAGAATGTTTGATGGGGACATGAATGGTTATATGATGGGATTGGGACTGGTGTACCAACAAAATTATCACCAGAATTTCAAGCAGAAGTTACTGGGCTGGAGAGTTTCAATCATAAAAAAGCAGTGGTTGTTCTATATGTCTGTACAGAAAATGATAATACAGTGTAATGACCATCGATCAGAGGTGATGCAGACGGCCTCGTTCTCGCCACGCGTTAGCGTTGGCCCACAGCCCCTTCATACTTGCGAGTATGAGTTTGGGAATCTCGATACTGTCACGTATAATGTTTGCTTGGGTGCATTGGTGAGCGCTTCCTAAGTATAATCAGATCAGGATTGGTGTTAACAACGAAGATTTTGCTTTCTTCTCTTTTGCTCCATATCACTATCACTTAACAGGCAGTATGGGGGTCCACTATAGGAGCTATATGCTCAGGCTCACAAATTGGGGCTCCTACTAGTGGTATATGCTTCTCTACCGTGGTTCCAGGCCAGCATGTTTGGGAGATGGTGTAAGTTGTCCCTTCCATGATTATGTTGATCAAACATCGACCTTATGTCTGTAAAAATTTCAGGTGACTTCATTCTTAATATTGAATGCAAACATATCTGTCTTTTCTACAGGTTCGCTTTGAAGATCTAGGAAGGATATGAGAGACTTTGACGGAATGACAAAGAAATGTGATGTATTCAATGAAGTTTGAACTTGAAGATAAGAAGCCCTAGATTGGTCTAGTTAGTTAAGCAATGCTTGAGAGATAGATAGATAGATAGATAGAAATACATGGCATGGTCCTCTACAAACATGCTGGGTGTAGACGCGGTATAGCCCGCCATGGCCTACGTCTACTCTAAGCCCTTACCAATGAAATCGAGCACGTCAACATCGTGACAGTAGTCCCATGGCAGGTGATTAGATCAGGAGCTTGCACAGCTAAATCAGAATCGTCAAATCGTGTTTGATGATGTGCTGAAAATTGAGATGGAAGGAGAACAAGTGTATGATTGTCCAGCATAGAACCTGAATTACTTAAATGGCTCAAACCACACTAGAAATGAGAGACTTTGATGAAATATGAGAGTGAGCTGAGAGTGATTCTGAGTGAAGTTATGATTTCAAGTGCAGATTGCGAGGTCTTAGGAGATTGTTTTGATAGAATACGGGGTTGAGGTGAGCTGAGAGTGAAGTGGAGAAAGATATTATTCTGAGTGCAGAATGCAAGGTATTAGGAGAGGGTTTTAATACTGAGTACAGGGTTGGGGTGAAAGCGGGGTAGATTAAAGATATTGACATTGAATGTGGATTCAAGTTGCAAGGCTGGAGAGAAGGGAATGCTTGTAATGGGAAGTGGAATTTGTGATGATGCTGCGAGTGAGGTAGAGCAAAGATATTGATTCTGAGTGTAGATTGTGAAGGATGAAAAGAAGGTAGAGTTAGGGTAATGCAAAGGACAGTGATAGTGGGATGGCAGATTATGATAGCTTGATGAAGAGAAGAAATTGATTTTGAGTAGATTGACTTCATAGTGAGAGTCAAGGCAGAATGGATTTGATGATATTAGATTTATGGTGTAAGATTAGTGAGGGCCAATAATATTGGATCAGTGATGTGAAGCAGAGTTTTGTGACTTGGGATGGAGGATATAAAGCATTGGTGGTGTTTACAACCGAAATGCAATGGCACAGTGGATATGGTCTCTCAATAGGATGTACAGAAGGCAGCGCATAGCAAGGGTGATTCAACGATATTGAAGTGGCAGAATTGCAAGCTCCGTGAACAGAGGTGCCAGAAATGGGCCTCTGTGGCAGATTGTGGATGGAGACGAGTGGGAATGTAGCACTACGTCAAACAAAGAATGATCCCACCATAGG
Organism: Tetrapyrgos nigripes; assembly: GCA_013368315.1. NCBI lineage: Eukaryota > Fungi > Basidiomycota > Agaricomycetes > Agaricales > Campanellaceae > Tetrapyrgos > Tetrapyrgos nigripes. The sequence continues at coordinate 25,355 of JAACJM010000263.1, read as the reverse complement.
TGTATAGATCTGTATGTTTTTCAAGGCTCTTCTGATATATGAAGAGAACAGTTCTTAGCAGGTCATCTGCATGCTATGTGCAGTAGCATGGATAGTGATCTTTTCCAAGGAGAGGAAGGTATAGCAGAAGTGGACTAAGAAGCTCAATGCCCAGTGCTCAGGGATATGACTGAGTATTTGGACAGAGATCTCATCCTGAACCTGTCAGAATGCATGGCCAGGTGGGTAAGGATGGTTGTTGTTTAATCAAACATTAATAGAAGTGACTAGATTGCAAGTTCGAAAGGATTGCAAAATACATGCAGGGCATACAGGGCTGGCATGGACTGGTGGAGGTTGTTGGGTGTCAGGAGTGATGATATCGCGAAAGATGGTTACAGGATTTGAAGTTCGTGTTGAAATAACCCCCTAATTACTTTGTCGGTGCATTCACCAAGATTTCATGTGTGAAATGATTAGGAGGATGTACAAGTGTGTGAGCAACAGGAGAAGGGTGAGAGTTAATATAGGCAGGGTTCCAGCTGGCAGTGACAGGTAGGCAGAGATTTGGTAGCTATATGTGTGGTATAAATGGGTGCATGTCGGGGATACCATGCAGCTGTAAAAGAGAGCATGCGCGAGCCTACAAAGAGGGCTGAGAAATGGCATATGCAAAAGATGTCAAGGCATGGTTAGTTTTGTAAATGGCGATGAGTAAGACTGAGTGCCATTGGATTGAGGTCAAACATTAGGTAGCAGTAGAAGTAGAGCTGGAGATGTCGAACAGGGTGTGTGTTACCCCCAGCATATTGAGCAGAGTACACAATTACAGAGTAGAAGCTAATGTATTATTGATGCTCCTGATGTAAGAGAAAATAAGGTATACATTCTGATGTTAAAGTGTGTGAGGTATGGGCAGAAGGTGTACGAGATTATAGAGTGAGAGAGCTAGAGAGTATGTAAAGCAAGAGCTAGAGGGTAAAGAAGTCGTCCTTCAGTGGAGACCTGCGCAGACGTCGTCATGCCCATCATGGGGTTGCCAAAGGGGCAGAGGCCGAGGGATTGAGAGTCCTGTGAGAACCACACTTTGTAGAGGGCGAGCAGGGGCTTGCTTATTGAGGTGGGGCCGAAGGATCGAGAGTGCTGCAAGAACTGCTTTGTGGAGGAGGGCGAGTAGGGGCTTGCTTATTGAAGGACAGTGTGGTCTGTTTTGTAATAGGCTTCTTCATGGAGGAGGTAGAGACTGTTGGGAATAGAGGCGTTAGAGCCTAAATGAGCGAGTAGTAGGGATATGGCATGGTTCTAGGGACACGTGCAAGCATTAGAGCTTAGAGGCGTTAGAGCCTAGTGGGAGGACGATGTTCGTCTGTGTGTTCTTTTTATTTCATTTATTTTTCAAGCGTTAGAGCTTGGAGGCGTTAGAGCCTAGTTTTTTTTTTGTTATGGAGTGCATGTGGAATGTGTGTGTATTGGATGAGAGAAGTGTATGTAGGGTGTGTAGGGTGTGTAGGAGGGTGTGCAGGTAGCAAGAAACGACTTACGTGCAGCAGGGAATGCAGACGAGGTGTTGAGACCGCCTGTAGCAAGAATCCAAGCGTCGTGATTGGATGGAAGTCACGTTCTTGTGGCTGTGTAACGCGGGAGGAGGAGCAGCAAAAAGCGACTACTTGACGTCCTCGACAGTGTAGACTCGAAAGGAGTGCTTTTCCCGCTATAAGACTTGATAGAAAGCCTTGAGGAGACCAAAAGAGTGTATATGCGAAGTTTCAGAGAGAACGGACGGCAGGAGGAGGCTGGATTCGTTTTTTTGGAATGGATAAAGTGAACAGGTGTCCTTAATCGCAGGTGAGAGAGTAGACGAGACGGGATAGACTTACGGCGTCCGTAGTTTCGTGATTCGACCCGTATGCCACCTCATGGCCTCATCATTCACCTGAGCTTCCCTAGACTAAGCCTCTCATAGCCATCCTCAGTACCCAACGTTGCCTGTCAGTTCTCCCAAATATATTGGCCATAGCAAAGGTCCCATTGCACTGGAGAATGTTGTCTGAGAGCAACGCGACGACTGGTACCAAGCGAGTATTGAAGGAATGAGGGATTGGGTGTCTGACGTTTTCCGTCCAGACGAAGTTACTCTCGCACCACTCCTTCGCGGTCTCTCCCTCCCTAATTTAACCTCACTATGGGAGGTCTCCCAATCCGGTTCAAATAGTTATCATGGGGATTTGTCTCAACGTGGTATGGGTCCTGGGGTCTGGTTCTCTGCGGCATTTGCCTCTATGATTCAGCAAAGCATTGAGGCATCTGGAGCAAGGACTAGCTCTCTTCGTTCCTTATTCCTTAACGAGATCCAGATATCGTACGATGGTCTGGTATCACTTCTCGAGCTCGTAGCTAATTTGACGCAGCTTACTTTCTCCGAATTCCAATCCTCGGTCTCGGAAGACAGCACAATGGGCAAGAGGCTTTGCCTCTATCTCACCTTGAGGAATGGCTCCGAGTCGGTCAAACTTCCCACCTGACGGACCTCGATCTCCGAACTTGCAGATTGTTGGACAAAGACTCGATGAACGCAGTCTGCGATATGCTAGAGCCGCGTATTGCACTAGTGAGTCCTCTTCCAGGTTCCAACAACGTAGTATCCTCATTCTGACGCCTGAAATCACTTAAGCCACCATAAATGCATCTCTCAAATACTTTCGATACTATCTGGTAATGCATGGGCATCTCCGAGTCTTGCTGTCAGTCAGGCTCCCTCTCGCTTCGAGGACATAGCCCACTGAGAGACATTATCACGGCGAGCGTTTACCTTAGTTTCCCCCCCCTCTCTCCACACTCCTCCTCGTCCTCCTCCAGTGATGGGCGAGATGGATATTGACGAGGAAGGAATTGGTTCGCCTAGTCATGCGCCTAGCTTGGATGGTATAAAAGGTACTGATATTCTTCTTGAGAAATACTGTCTGGAGACATGGATAGAACTGGTATTGGAGTCGCGAGGCAACGACAGCGCCTGAACCCAAGACAACGGAGCGGTTGGATGGATGGCGATTCAGGAGAGAAGAGGACGAGAGTACCAGTAGCTTGTAGAGTGTGTTTCAAATTTCTACTTTCTAGTGCTTCTTTCTATTTCTTGGAAGACGGGGACAGGACGCCAGATAGTAACCCACTATGTACCAAGTACTGGGGATAATAGTCTTCGACCGCCCAGCATCGACACCGGCAAACGATCTTGGGGGTTCAGGAGGCAGTGACCGTGGACCTGACTACGACCGGAAGGACGCCTATATCGTTGACAAAAGATGTAAAGATAATCAGAAAGACGGGAACGGTGAAACGAGTGAAAAAAATTCACCTCCAGTTGGTAACGAATACGCGTCTCGACCCATAGCATTTAAGAAACCGTTAATTATACCGCCGTGAGCCGTCACAGATATGACTACAAATCCGTGATTAGATGATTTGGCTGTCAGCGAAAGGCCAACAGGGGTTGGGGGGTTGGAAACATACAATCCTCGCCTTTCAACTCCTCCCCAAAAATCCGATCCAACACAATCTCCGCACGTGCAGCAAGATGTACTTCCGTTTCCCTTTCGTCCGCAACCCAAAGTTCGTCATCTTCAGTGAAATCCGTGAAAACTCCGCTGTCCGCAGATATACCTCCCTCTATTTCGAACTGTGGAAAATGATCGAGTAAGAAAGTCTTACTACGACGTTTATCACAGGTGTGCTCGCCATATACTTCTCGGCAGTTCTACATACAGGAAGAATGAGTATAAGGCGGGCTGGTGGAATAATTCATGTTTGTGCCTACCTCAACAATGATTGCTTTCTTCTTTCCCTCCTTCTCGTCATCCTCAAAATCAAAAGTCAAGAGATGAGTCTTGACAGCTCTGGTCATCGGACTGCATAATCGTGCCTCACGATTCGGGACCGGAATATTGTATGATAGCTCAGCGCGCCATGCATTGCTGGCCGCTCGTGCTTGCTCCTCGCCTAGTGCAGTCAGTTCCGGATCAGCTTCATTAAAGGAAAAGGATGTCAGTGTCGTGTCAAACAGAAAAGGCCGAGGTACTAACGGCCCCAGATAATCTCTCCATCCCCGTTGAGCTTTGACCAATAGCTTCAGGAACGGGTTAGTTCGTCCGCGGGTTGGAGTAATGAAAAGAACCCATACTTGTCCCATGCCTCGGTCCCATACTTGGCTTCTCCAACGTTATCTTCAAGCACCAGATTGTGTGTGAGATGGCCGCTGCATGTATATAGAAAGACAATGCAATTGAGACATACGCCATCCTTGCCCATGCCGTCCAAAAAATATGACCTTATAGAAGACTGTGAGAAGACCATCCGAGTCCTCATTACGACTCGGATCTCTATTCATTTGCGAAATCTTCGACTGCAAGTTGCTCCATCGTTCTGGTGACTCATCGATTAGACCAAATCGAGGTGGTAGCTTGAGATATACGAATAAGGACTGAGCTACTCATTGAAAAATAGAAAGAATTGCCTGACTACTCACCGCTCCAAGTGAAGCAGGATCTCTGCAATTATCTTGCAAGAAGAAGCCAGAGACGGCCTGAATGGAGATAGACTTGCTGAGTAGGACTTTGGCTTGGGAAACGACATACCTCATAAGATCTTGTCATTAGTATCCTAGTAGAATGAACGGATGCGTTGGCAATGGGAGAGAAAAGTGGTTGTCGCTGGACAAAGACAGGAGAGGTGACGCATGTGCATTGAAGTGACACACGTGCATTGAATTATCGGCAAAAAGACTCCGAATTTGCTCCGATTAAACTTTACATCGGCCGAGTATTTGCCGAAGAAGAGTAAAGGATGTACACTGGTTACGTGAAGTTATGACAGGCTGTATCTGAATGTGTACATTTGATTTCGAGATCAAAGCTGTAGTTCCTGACAAGAATAGGTAAGTTGTATCCAGACCAGTGTATAATACTTGCCGTCAACGAGGTGCCCGCTGAAGTGGCTGCGCTGAGAACGACACGATGTGGCGCAGAGATAGCTTTCTACGTAGCTACAGAATCTGGTTGTAACCAGCCGAAACAGTAAGAGTCTAGGCCATGACGACTATGGAAGTCCCCATTCCACCCCCATTCTGCCATGGCCAGCTGAAGAGAAGAGGGAGTGATAAGCAGCTACGCATCAGACAGCCAACGAGTTTAAAAAGATGGTATTTCCTATGCGTAGGATCTTCCAAAGATCAAACAACTCTAATCAACCCCTTTCTCGACATCGAACAGCACTAGAAGCTTCTTTGCTATTTCACTTTCGCTGTGACTTAGTCCATTTAAGTATATCTTTATTCGATGAGAATCTTCTAGATCTACATGAGTTTGCCCCCTCGAACATGAGGTTAACGCCACAGCTGATCAGGGTTCGAGTTGAGAGTATGTTCCTCAAATGCTTTCGAGACGGAGGACAAACGGAGAACCAGTGCAGCTGTCGTCATGACGTTAGATGTGGCTTTAGAGCTGTCTGTGGCATGCGCAGGGCCGCATTAAAACCAACGCCGATAAGCGTCTGTAAGCGTCTTTATCCAAGTCCTTAATCGCATCGGTGGTACAGTAAACCAGACCGATTTCGCCAGGATCTGGCTGAGAGAGACTAAACCAGAGCTGGGTTTACTGATATTTTCCACTGAAGAGCAGACTTATGATAGTCTAAGGACAAGGGAAACCTTGAATTTGAAACGAGTGTTTGGCTCGGTCACGAAACCAAAAGTAGACCAAGTACGTAAGGTAACGACAGTCGTCGGTTTAAGGCGGATAAGTCCTTATGAGGAAAGAGTCGGGTGCGACTAACGGCGGCAACTAAAATGCTAAGCCTTAGATCAACTGAGCTGCTATCTTCGCTGACTTACGTTGAATCTTGTAGGAAAGAACAATCAACTGCGGTCCAAATTCCAGTTCCTAGTTCCCAAGACTGCTTTTTGTCAAAGCTCCAGTCATATGAGTACGGAGCACCGGTCCTGGCTGAGAGTGAACATGCATTCTAGACCAAGATAAGAAGAACACCGAGAAGTTTAAACAATTCCAGCATACTTCTGTGTCCTGTGATGCCGGATTCTCAAAGAGGGTTCAAAAAACACGCTGAAGAAATGTTCTGGAACACGTTGCTCGACTCCTCGAGAGGCCACGAGCCCAAATGGTACAAGAAGACATACCATGAGGTACGCAACGCAGTAGCCGACAAACAGTCATTTTATCCACTCGAGAAGCACGAGAAAATTACCCAAAGACTCCTTCCAGCAACAGTACTGGGACTTCTTAGTACGAGAAGGTCGTTATAGCAATTAGTCTCATTTTGGTCTATTCAGTGTACATTCTGTCTGCGTACTACGACAGTAGTGTTACAATAAATGTAGAAGTCAAGTAGAACCCCGTCCAATCACACAATGTTGCAAGCGCTGCCAATGCGTCGCCCAACCTACTACTGTCCCGATAAAAGGACAGCTTCGACAGCTTGAAAATTTGACGCCACAAAGCCATTCAAATCAGCGGTCATTCCAGTATAGCGCCCTCTGAGAGGTTGACTGTTGAGCAGTCGGATCGGAAAAACGGACAATTTTAATGTCCGACCGACAGGCGAAGCAACGGAAAATTGTTACTTATCGACATTTTTTTCAATATATTACACGGTAAAAAGATCTGATTTCACGAGGCGGCTCAGATAAGTAGATGAAGATCGCCGCAACGTATGCTTACTCTTCTGAAACATGAACGATTTTGTCGGGTCCGATGATTGGGTGTATCCAGTTGAATGGACGGCAGGCGCTATGGAGCGAGCTGATTATACTAAACGGTCGGGAGTTCCTTCAGGTTTCCTCTTGGCAAGAAGCTCCACATATGAGTTCAACGGTCCCGTGAAAGCGTGTACTTACATAGGAGAATTGCCAAAAAAGATCAACTGCAGATCAAACGTTGAGCTTGAGTAAGTGCATGTAGTACGTACTTTGAACGGGGGATTGAACAGGCCATCCACCCAAAACATTGGTCGGGACGGGCCCACCTGGAAGGCAGAACTTCATGATCACAAGTACGCTACCATCCTAGCTTGAACGAAAACAAGCCAGTGCGGACATGCCTTGATAGTGAGGTTGAATTACACATTCATGATACTCTCGATCAGAGATCGTTCTATGTCTGACAAAGTGATGTCTGGGCGCCATATCGGGGCGGAATTGAGGAATGTGAGAGAACCCAATGGACGGAGTTTATTGATCTTCAGGTACTGACAAATTGAAGTGTACAGATGCCGCTCCAATAATGGTTTAGTGCTGACATTGCGATGGTCGTGTCGAAAGCGTAGTACGGGACTTCAAAGAACTTATATATTATGTTTCAGAAGCCATGGAATCGGTATGTGGTTTGCAAGATCAATCCGCGGCATTCAGCTTTATGAAGGGAGAGAAGAGCTTAGAGAATAACCTACCCAATGACGATGACAGAGAATCATCAACATCCATCCAGAGAACATGAGGAAGTCAACAGAAGTGGATACTTATGAGGGTCTGTGGGCTGTGGTCAGTCAACCTTTCACGACTCAAGGCCTAGGAAATGAAGATACTTACCCTCCTCGCACATATTGGTTCGATTTCTGGCAGTATCGTCGCACGAGCGTGTATACAAGATGTTGTCATCGCGATCCTACTTGCACTAGCGTCAGAAGTTGCTCTAGGTTGTAAGTAATAGAAGTCAAGAAGGATTTGCCGATAAAGTACAGTACTCAGTCGGTACTCACTCTAGTAAGCGCACGCACGGATGTACCCAGGTTTTCCATGTCTTCAACGGTATCATGTTTTCTGGACGTGAGGATCATCAACAAGTCAATCGCCGCGGTCCGGACAGCGAGGAAGGAGGAGCACAGGCTTAAATGCTGGCTTCACATCACTCCTTGAGTTGAAGCACTCACTAATTGAGTGGTTTGGTACATCACAGCGTTAGTTACCGAAGATGACATGGGGCAGATCCAGTCTAATCTGAGGCTTACATATGGACTAAGACATAGGGTAAGTTTCGACCCTTCTCGAGAACCGTAACCAACGTTGATGGGGTATACGTTAGAAAAACGTTGAGATTCAATGGTATCATGGACGCGCACTCCTACACTCCAGATTCGTACCTCATGTGACTCTTTCGCCTTGGATAGACGTATGGCCACGGTATAATAGCGGGTGGATGCCCGCACAGAAGAGTTTATAAAAAAGAGCAGACAAACGCTGAGGACCCTGAACATCAATGACGATCCCTCTGACGTTTGGTAGTGAGTCCGGTTGTGGTGGAGAACGTCCTTATCTGGAGTTTTGAATGCCACAGACGGAAGGCGGGGTGGGCGGACTGCGCCGGTTAAGCTCGGTTAAGTGGATATTCTGGGTTAGAGCGCATTTTTCTGTTGCGACGGAGATCTCTCTAAGCGAGAACTAATTCATTTTGATGCCGTACTCTATCACGTTCTAGATCCCATGATGTCCAGCAGTATGGGAACAACCAAGAGCCGTTAGAGAGCCGTCATGCCAGAGCGCTAGCAGGAGAAACACCTACGGGGCAGCTCATCCAAGAATTACACAACGATACATCCGAGTTTGCATGTCTAACTTCCAAGTCTGCACTTGAAGCGCAGCTACACCGGCAACGAGTTGCGTAACAACAAGCTGGATGACGTGTAAAACATCAGACCCGAGTGCGCGTGTCGGAGATCTGCTGTTGCTATTTATTCCTCATTATTTACGACTTCTTAAGTTCTTTATCATCGTGGGTTGGAATCTCATTTAGGTCATCGAGGCCCGCTTTTGCGACCTTGAGCCGACTGCCCAAGGCCACTCGCCCCAATCCAGTGCTTGAAACGTACGAATCATTCAGGCTTTCGTGTGCGAGTAAGTACTTGCTTCACCACAGATTCCCCGTCCACACGTTCGGCAAGATCAGGTCCTTCGGCCCCGACGGCACGGAGGGCACCCGGTAAGGACACGCTACTCGCCCGATTTTTGCGCACCTCCCGCCTACAGTCTAGACTGTAAGATGTTGACGTCTGCCATGAAATCAACTGTACATTCCTCCTCCGTTGAAGTGCCTGATACACAAGCCATTTGAGTTTGAATTTCAGAAGTTCTCCGAATGGAAGGAGAATTTTTTGCGGAAGACCCCATTTTCTATCATCAGCGCAAGGTAGAGGTCGTGCTCTGCTCGTGCATCCTTATGTTTTGAAGAAGATCACAAATTGCTGTTCTTCCACGGGACATACAGCTGCATACAGCTGTTCAGAAACAATAAGTAAGTATTTCCAGACATGCATGTACGTTGAGATCTAAGATCTGGTCAGATCGAGAAAGCATTGATACCGTGCTAAATTTGAGGGTTGTTCACCAGACACAGTCACAGTTCCTGGAATGCCGTTTTTCAGCGTAAAGAAAAGTCTAAAAGTATTTTCTAGGGCAAAAAAGGATATGGTACTGTTTCTAGTGGGACGTTAAGCGAGAGGCGAGAATGCTCGATTTGGCAGATGGCACGAGCCTGGAAACTAAAAGCTCCGGGAGTGGAACCAGGGGAGTGGCTAGAGTCTAAACAAACGTAGATTTGCGACGAAATCCTTTCACATGTGCATTTTACGTCAGCCAAGACAAGCACAAACTTTCCTCATAACCGCGCTTAGCACACAACATATTCCTTCATTCCCCGGACAACGCATATCCAACCCACGTCCCTAGTCCTCAGAGTTCGGCCCTGTATATCACAACCTGATGCCTAGAAGTGACTCAAAAGGTTCTGTGTCCGAGCCATACGACCCTCTGGCATCGCCCACCAAGTACGTACCTGTTCACAAGCGAACGAACACAGTATAGCTGAACACACTATTTTTCCAGCTCATCTTCTTCGCAGACTTCTGCAGGGATGTCCTCCCTGAAAAAGAAACATGTTTGTCCTACATGTGAACGGGCCTTCACGACCAGTGGCCACCTTGCAAGGCATTCCCGAGTGCATACTGGAGAGAAGAACCATAAATGTCCATTTCCCGGATGTGAAACGAGATGCTCTCGGCAGGATAATCTCCAACAACAGTGCGTTAACTCACCTTTTCGATATCCGTGTCTTTGGTTCCATGCGCGGAGTATACCTGTGAAGCTGACCGACGCAATTTCTCCAGTTACCGTATCCATCTGTCGCCTGGATCTCGTCGCACCTCCTCGCGTTCTTCACGGTCGTCTCGTTCAGGCAGCTCGCGAAGAGGTGCAAATTCTGGTTTAGCACCTGCTAGTTCAAGCAACACGTCTTTTCCTCCTCCAAATTCGCCCCCCGCCCTTGCAGGCGCTCTTTCCATTCCACCACCCCCTCTTTCTCCTCCTCCCCTCGAGCCTGCCCATCCTAACGGCCCTCAAGGACGGATGGTGTATGGCCAGCACTCTCCCCCACCAGATTCGCCCCCAGCGCTCGCCCCTGCGACTCTTCCAATTCAATCCCAATCCCAATCTCAGTACATATCTTCGCGCTCTGCCAATTCTTCGCCAGATGGTATGTATTCGACGCCTTCTTTCGCCTCTTCTTCAGGAATGGGTAGCATGCCCTCAGAAAACGGCCAGCCGTCGCAGTCCCCGACGATCCCTGCTCCTGGATATTCCTACCGCGTTGGGACTTCGGCTTATCATGAACAGGTGGGTGGTCATGGGGGGGAATACAGCTACATCCATCCCGGTCCCGTTTCCAGCTCCAATGCTGTCTCCGAATATTCCGACTCTGCGTCCAACTCTCATTCTCTCCCTCATATAAATACACTCAACTATAACTCCTCGCTTTCTCGATCGGGATCGCCGTCTGTATCCGCTACTTCTCCCAATTCCTCTGCACCTGTATCTGCTGCTGCATCACCGTTGTCATCTGTATCTTCGCGACACTCCATTTCGCATATCTCCCATTCCCAGTCCTATCCGTCCTTACAGTCCCAATCTTCCATACAGGGCATTGGGCACTCGCCGTCACCTGTCAGTGCTAACCACAATTCGTCTCATGGACAAATCCTACCTTCCGTTTCCTCTCTCTCCAACGTCTACCCGGACTCATCAGTATCGGCCAACGCAGAACACCTCTCCCATTCGCCGCATTACGACGCTATGGTTAATCCTCCATCGACTTCATCCTCTCCTCATGCTCTTCAGGCTGGACAGACGAGTAACGCTACTTACTCTCCTGCCCTCTCTGTCCAGTCTAACGGATCAGCTGGCTCGATGCCGCAACCTCTGGCGCAGCATGCTTCCGGACAAAATATCCTCGGCCCTTCCCTCAGTCGTTTCGAGAGCCCGCCCCCTGTATTGGCACCTCTTCAAGGATATGTCCACTCTCATCATGCTCTGCCACCGCCCCGTATGATTGAGGAAAGGTATGGTCATGGTGATGCTCATAGCCACGGTTCTGGCTCGGCTCCTAACGCGCCTCAGAGGTCGTATTCCGACCGGTATGACGCTGCACCGCACACCTCGACTCACAACGATGGTTATAGTCGCAATGGTTATGGAGCAGCGCGATATTCTACCGATGACGCGTATTTGGGGCATCATGCGCATGGGAGTGCTATGTCTTCAAATGCATATGGCAATTATGGGGGTGGGATGGGTGGAGTCAGCCTAGGGCATGGGGCATGGAAAACTGAGTCTGGCCTAGGGAGGAGCATGAAGGGAATCGGTGCCCTGGTGCAATGACCGATGTTACGTGCTACTGCATGTCGCAAATATCTTACGTTTACAATCTTTGTTAATAACCAACCCTCTTCTATCTCACCATCCTGCATTTTGGCACTCTCACATCTATCTTGTCCCCTGTTACAATCTTGTCAACCTGTTCCCTCATTCCGTCGTGTCTTTGCCATCTATTCAAAGCCATTGTGTATTGTATCGCATCTCGTCATATACTTACTACCGACTCATCTGTCCCGTAATGTGTTTCTCCTACTACTGCTCCTGGTTTTCTTTCCGGTTTGTTGTTCTGGCCATCGCTATAGCTTTCTCCTCTTGTCCTCGGTTAAAAATTAAGTATTAGATTTACTATAATATGTCCTTCCAGCACATAGTACAATAGTGTATTCTTATTGCATATACACGTTCTCGGTCTATATTAAGTCGGCGATGATTGAGCTTCGCACTTGGACAAATGCTTCCTCAAACGTGCAGTAGCCCGTACCAGATTGGAAGAGCAACCACCACAGCATTCTGAAAGATACGTCCTGCGTTTTCTCCGTCGACCCTGCGGCGGATCCATGCCATAAGGCATTCTTCTGACACGAGTTCGACTTCGAGGGCCGCATTTGGCTTCGAGGCTCCAATTGCAACCGACTGTGTAACTTCAAAATAGACGTTCTTCAGAGGACATCGGAGTATGACATGGCGTCAAGTCGGCGATAATGTTGAGTAGCAATGACTCTTCTCGTTATAGCTGCCAGTCCATTAATCATGACATTTATGGCGAATATCGTGTAACGTATGATGGTAGTATGTAGTTCAAGTGCTATTTTTGACAACCATCCTCTTTCGAAAACTTTCGATGTGGAACGCCACATTGAAAAGCTCCTTGGCATTTCTGGTGAGGATGGTGTAACGTATGATGGTAGTTTAAATGCTATTTTTGACAACCACCCTCGTTAGAAAAGTTGCAATGTGGAACGCCACATTAAGAAGTTCCTTGGAATGAAACAGCTACAATGAAGCGGTATACTAAAACTTGTAAGAAGATTCCATTATTGCCAATAGAATGCGTCATTGAATATACTTTCGTTCTGTGCTATTTCCTACGGATTCACCAACGCAAGCCCCCCATCTACACGCATGACTGCACCGGTAGTAAATCCTCCCGCAGACGAAGCAAGGAACACAGCCATCGTAGCGATTTCTTCATCTCTTTATATGGCATAGTTAATTTCAAGGTGACATTATTCAACGTTAGTACTCACTTTCCAGCCCTGAGCAATGGCGTAGCGTTGAAGGCACCGGGCATCGGCTTTTGTATCAGATTAGCAACTTGTTCTGGCGTACCCATCAGCTCGGAAGGAAAGATGCCAGGTTCGATGCAGTTGACGCGAACTGGAATCTTGTGAATCGCAAACTCCGTAGCCAAAGACGTCGATAGGTGGTTAATCCCGGCTTTGCTGACTGGGTATGAAAACTACCAATAACCGACTCAGTGATTGAACACATTCAATTAAAAGAAAAATGACTAACGTTGTTGTTGCTGAGCATCATCGATGCGGCTGCACTAGAGATGTTGATGACACTGGACGTTTCCCCCGGCCTGGATTGCGCCCCTCGTTGGAGAAGAGTCAGGAATGCCATTGTCACGAAGTAAGGCGCGACAGTATTGGTCTGGAGAACTTCCGACCAGCTTTCGAACGAGCCTTGTTCGAACAAGAAGTCACCCATCTTTTCATGCTCGGGAGCAGTCTCATCTGAGATGTAAGGAAAGTATTGACCAGCGATGCCAGCGCTACAAATCCGGTTGGTAAGTAGAATACATCATTACCATGTAAGCGATGAACTTACTTGTTCACTAAGATATCCAGCTTACCGTCGTTCTGATCCACGATCTTTACAGCGTTTCTGATAGAGTCCTTATTTACTGCATTCATTTGTAGACTGATAGGAGAGCAATCAGGGCCATATTAGTCAAACCAAAAAGATAGAACGCACGGTACAAGCTTTTCATTGTTTAACCGACTGGCTGTCGCTTCGAGAACTTCCAGACGCCTCCCTGTAATATACACCTTGGCTCCATGATCGCAAAAAGCTTTCGCAATCATCAAGCCACTGCATATGGTCAATGACACTGTTACATCATAGATGAATGACAAAAGACTCACATTCCTGTCCCTCCACCTGTCACTAGAGCTATCTTTCCAGTCAAGTCGAGGCCAGTCATTTCGTCGGCTGATGTCTTGATCAAGGAAGAGTTCAGTTGGGACGCGTTTTTATACCCTGCAATCGGCAAAACCCTGGAATCAAGTCAGCTTTGTGGAGTTCTCGCGGTTCCGAGAAGATGTATTGTCTTATGACGTTGTAGACGGAGGCTTATAAAAACGGGTGAGCGCATGAGCGCTGACGAACATCCGAAGTAATAGGGAGGAGATGCCAGTGACAGGGAGGTTACGCGTCGCTATTTCTCTTCTCTGCCGCAGATGCACGTCAGCCTTAAGACCCTCATGATCAATTCTGTGTCATCCGTGAGTCGTTCTTACTAGTGCCCATCAGTAGCAAGGAGGAGGAGTCTATTAAACGCTGAGTCGTACCCATTCCAGTGAAAACGAAACAATGCACTCTCAAGGATTGAAAAATCTGCAGGTCACTACTCTTCAGATCGTGAAGGCATAGCAGCTCCAGATCTGCCATTCGGGAATAACCTTTCTTCATAATAGGGAATCGAGACTTGTTCGCTCAGTGAACATGTGGGCAAAATCACATAATAAGAACTTCAATCTGGCTTTCGGATAACGGAGCACAATTCTGAGGAGAAAATTTGGAGAAAAACGACGAAGAGCTAGTGATCGTGGGAAGAGGTTCCAGAAGCAAAACTTGCTCATGGCAAACATTGGCAAAGACGAGATTGGACCCTGAAGGTCTATGGACCATGGACCATGGACTTGAACTACAGCCTCGTCCTTGACTCACTCAACGTGTACGAGCGTTGCTAATGCACCAAGCATTGTTAATAGACAGATACTAGGTAGGTACATGACATACATAAGTATAGCTAGTTTTACTGCTGGCCGGAATCACTTAGCACGAGAGAAAACGAAGGGAGACCTGCAAAGGGATCTTTGGGAGAAGGCGACTGTAAATTCAGCGTTGACCGGGAGTAAGACCCAGTAGCAGTCAGAGGCGCAGATGGCAATGCACTGAGGGGTACCACATCCTCCTCACGTACAATAACCGTTTCTGCTGTATGGAAAGATGCAGAATCATCTGCTGAAAGAGGCGTAATAGGCGAGGTAGGTGTACTGGGATAAGGTGACCGAGGAAACTTCAAATTGCTAGTTCGGCTCGTGCTACCAGAAGGTATTGGCGTCAAACTACGACCTCCACCATAGCGAAGGTCATTCAACCTGCTAGGTACTGCACTAGCACTCAGCGGCTGCAGAGAGTCCAAGGAATTGAGCGCCGTGATATTTTGGAACCGAAGACTCGCTCGTGTGCTTCGGGCTGGACGAGGAGAGAATGGGGTCGGGGATGGAGTGGAAGGAGAGTTCGTCGTATTTGCTCCTAGAAGAATCCCAGCGATAGGAGGGGTGAAAGGGGATCCAAGCCTAGTGGAGGATCCAAATCTTCGTCCGTTTAGACCGTCGTCCTCCTCTTCAGCATCCTCTTCTTGTCCGTTCTTCGTTCCTGCCGCTTTCGAAGCATCACCTCTAAAATCTCCAATCGTCGGTGAGTAGACCCTTGCTCCCCATGAAGGAATTTCCAGTACATTAGGGGAGACTTGAATCGCGCTTCTATCGTAACATTCCGAGGAATGTGTATGGAAGGTGGCAGTTATTAGATTGGGAGAAGGAGGAAAGTGAACGTGTGGGGAGGTTGGCATCAGGTCGTTTGGCGAGGTGACCGTCACGGTCAAACTCGGATTCCGGGTCTTATTGGATCTGTTACGAGTCAAGCCGGGTTTAGGCTCGGGCTTGGGAGGTGATGATACAAATAAAGTAGATGGTGAGGCCTTCGTAGGAGAAGCAATGATTGTTACATTCGCAGAGAAGGATATCGGAGATAGGGGCTTCGATTTGTGTTTCGGTTGACCAGGCGACGGGGAAAGATGAAGGGGAGGAGGTCGCTTGAGTATTGAACGTGGACTCGAAGAAGTAAGGGATACAGGACTTTTGAGGTTTAAAGCTCTCGTCGGAGAGGAAACAGAGAGTCCTGTAGCTATCATCATTGCTTTTGTTGATGGCATCGCGCTTCGTGAGTCGTTAAATTCGTAAGGAGTCGTGACAATGAAGCTCTCGACCAGCGAGGAGCTGCGTAGCCGAAGAATACGAAGAGAAAAGGGTGCGATCCGAGTCAAAGACTTTTTATGAGATCGAGAAGAAGGGAAACACTCACTTCAGATGATATATAATTGATGATGTCGCCGGGGGAAGGTCAGCTTAGCAAACCTGGGGAAAGCTGGGAGCTTATATACCACGGCATCGACTATTCATAAGCACCGCAAACGCTTGAAGCTGTTGCGTATAGCCCTGCCCCACTATCTGTACCCGGAACATCGCAACCATGGCTCCATAATCAAATATCATTATGTGTAGCGTCAAGGCCGGCGTACAGCATTCGGAATACGTTGGTAAGAATTGGACTGGATTTTTCAGATCTGAGGATATGTAGAACTAAGCTGACGGATCAGTGAGTGACGTCAGGAAGTCTAGCCATTGAGGGGTTTGGCTATGTAGAATGCCCAAAATAACGATGATTACTCATGGCAAGGGCTATTTTCATTGAGAGAATCGTTCTGGCTGAGGCGGTATAGTTGAGCTTTGCAAAGTCGAGATCGGTAAGTATGCAGAAGAGACTGCGGCTTTGTAACGGTTCGTTACTCCATATATAGCGCCTGCGACGGTATTCACACGTACCGAATATGGTCCAGTTGGAGGTTGGGTCTCATCGCAGGCTGACCTAATCCTTTATAGGCTTGAAGACCTCTAGAATGGATACCAGAACGGCCCATGCCACCCTGAGACGCGGCAATTTTGTAAAATACTAGGTTGTTCCTTAATTAGCTTCATATAAAAACGACGGTTATTTCTACGCTCACAACCAACTCCTTTTTATAAAAGCCCTGCCAAATATCCTAGGGCCAAGACAGAGACTCATATGACCGGTGCTTTGGACATCATCCTATGGACCAAGGTCCATCTCTCGGACTCCCTTCCGAACTCGGCTTTAGCGTCACAATCGGCTTGGACGGCCACTTTCCAAAACGAGTATCTCGTTAGTAGTTGCTACTTGCTCTTCCATGAATACAGGTGTCCATCGTTGTTTGTGGGTGGAAGCAGAAAAAGAGTAAAGTGGACAAGGAGTGGATGGCCAAGAGTTGCGCTGGCGGTTTGGGCGGTTTGATGACGCGTCAGCGTCGGAGTTACAATTACGGACGAGTTTTCATCGAACAACCCTCCAATCAACCTCCAATGTTGCAGTATTACACACAGATGTCTGGTGGTTACAGCTGAGACACCTCTGTATTCACAACAGGTGGTTTCTGACTCTCAAAATCAGCTGAGAAGGCCAAAACGCGCAAAGCGAATAAAAGTCGAACCCTTCACAATAATTCGCACGCTCTTTCTGGGCGCTTACAGACGCATCCCGGTCTCTGTCTCGCCTCGCGTTGGATCAAATTAGCGCATTTCACCTCGGAGAGGCTCGGGATAGCATTCAAAAATGTAACTGTACTTCATGAATATTTCTTGCGGCCACACAATGAGGAACACACAGTATATTTCCTTATAGATAGAAAACTGTCATAAAATGGTCAATTTGGGACACTCGTCTTGGATTAGGGTATCATGTGGTGCTCTTAAAATACCCATAAAATGCAGAGATGTTTAAAGTAGCATATAAATCAGTATTTAAAAGCCATCCAGCCATATTACGGCCACCCGAAATTGGTAGAGTGTTAAAAGTACTTGAGATGCAAAAACTTCCAAAAAAGCGAACATACAAAGATACCAACGCATGCATGACCTACTAGAACGTCCGGCGTATATTGACACTTCGAATGAGGACCTTTTTTTGAGTCATTAGACGTGTAATAATCTTATCTATGAGCTCTGGGCATGATAGAAATCAGTTTATGGAGCCAGAAAGTATCAGTGTACACTGTGAGTTATCATTAACGTTGAATTAACATCAAGCTCTCCATGTATCAACTTGATTCTACCTATTTGGACACGAACGGTAGCCTAATGAATTCCAAATTGAACTACCAATTGTCGGTTTGGCTGGCATGTGCTGTAGAATTTATATCCGGTGTGGAGACTTTCAGCCACAATTGCTCTGCTCAACCGCGGAGTGATATTTGGTATCCATAAATCCACGGGAAGGATAAATTACCTTTTTGCATCACTGAAGAGAGTTACTGAATATTTAATTCCTCGCTTGCGAGTAGGTTTACATGGAATTGTACAAAACGGCGGGAACGGCGGGGCGCAGCAAACCGACCCGAATCGGCTGCAAAGTAACCGTACGTGAATATTGGGCTCAATTACACTGTCTCAGCGTCATATGTATGTGCTGTAGCATGCACGTATAGGTAACAATTTGAACGAATGTGCGATTAATGGTGCATAACGACCCGAGCTAAAGCGGGCAATGCCGAACCCAATCGACGTGGGAATCGAAGCTACCGAATATGGTACACCCGATTCCCTGAGCATTCCTATACAATTCCGTCCGTTCAATACATTTTTGTAGGTATACGCACCTACACACGGACATTACACAGTGCTATTTGGTGTTTTTTCATGTCTATAACAATTGGTGCAGGATCTGGATGCCGTGAGAGGATGTGGGCGGGTACCCAAGCTGGGCTGGAATAGTTCCAGGGGGCCAGGGGCGTCAAATAGCGCCCGAGCTAAAAGCATTTTCCGAGAGCCTCGATCATCGATGGCAGCCTATGGTTATGCCGATGGAATGGGCGGGTGCCCAAGCAGGGCGGGAATATTCCCGGGGTGGCCCAGAGCATTTTGGGAAAATCCCCGATGATAATCTTGCTTTTTATCTACGTATGTCAGTGTTCTACCAAAGCTTAAGCTGTTTAAGCTTTAAGCCTTAAATACCTTAAATTTAAGGCTTAAAATTTTCCGAGTGAGATCTTTAAGCCTTAAGCTGACTTAAGGTCCAGAGTAACAATAGTCAAGCGAATTACGAGCAAGAATGATAGTCTAGCGAGTTGCGAGCGAGGCCAAGGTAGACAGACTGGAAAAGTAGAAGAATCGTACCATAAGTTCCTGAAGTTACTAGGTATTTGAGTCCATCATGAAGCTACCTACTCCATGGCTACTGCCAAAAATCCTCTCTGGGCCTATTTTCACGAAGGACCACTGCAAAACTCTGTTCATCACATAGCCTGGTGTAAAGCCTGTGTTTCCCATCATGAAGAAGAGGATGCCGCTGGAAAGCTGGCGCATAGAAATGGCCAAATGGATTGCAGAGGCAAGAGAGGCAGAGCGGCAGGAAAATATAGATGAATTGAACTTGGACATTGATTCTGATCATTTGACTAGCCTACCACGACTGCAAGCTGTGCTCGAGTCCATGCCAAGATGCACAAAACCCGCTTCAATGAAGCTCAAGTCATTATTTGGTGGTTTACCACATCCGGCACGTCTCCCTCGGACCATGATTGATGAGGAAGCCGCGCTTATGGAGCTCTCGCAGATGCTGAGGAGGATGAACGGCTTGATGACGGTGCTATAGAGATAGATACAGACGAAGAATATGTAGGCTAGAGTACAATAATATCTCTTAATTCCTTTTTTTTCGAGACTTTAAACCTTAAAAAAATCACTTAAATTTAACCCTTTAAGTGCTTAAGCTTAAAGATTTCAAAATGTCAATTTAAGCTTAAAGTAGAACACTGACGTATGTACTACTACATATATGCATATGTATGATACACTGCAGTGTACTAATGTGATTGGTATGCACGTATAGGCGCAACATTCCAATGCAATGTGTGCCCAAGCAGGGCAGAAATATTCCCAGGGGGTCGGGTACACCAAGTAGCCTGAGCCCAAAGAATTTCCTGAATAACCCGAGCCCAGAGCGTTTTCTGAAAAACCCGACGGCAGGTGAGCACTGAGCGAAGGCATTTTCTGAAGTACAGACCAGAGACCGTGGATGGTCCATGAACTACCAATGCTGAGAATGGCAGGTCGCTTACAAATACCGCATAGGCAAGGATCATCCGTTGTTTTTTATAAGATAGCTTCATGGTTATAACCACGATTTTTGTAGAAACTTTTATAAAATATCTGTGCTATAGCCTGCCCATGGTTCTCTCCAGGATGGTCCTAAGTCCAAAACAAGGAGGAGGTTGTAGAGATACAGAGTACCCTATAACAGGTACGGATACTGGACAGATAGTCTCTTTACGACCGTCACATGCAAGTCACACAGGTTTGTACGGGTTGGCTATGCCTCATCATGATATTCCACTGGTTTCCTTGCCTTTCTGTCTTGGTTTGTGGTTAAAGTAATCAATATCTTGATGGAATCTTCTCACCTGGATGGTGGATATCTATTTTAAGCGAAAATTTGCACCATAAAAAACGTTATTGAGCATTTGGTGTCACTGGTGAGATGTTGATGGCCCTCAGAGACAGGCCCTTTACTCACAAACAGTCCCTACGATGAGCAGCGTAAGAGTTCTGATTCAATGCTAGCTTGTACACAACCAGTGCATGAGGAGATTCAGCTCCTTCACAGTGTGCTTGACATTTTCTACTACCGTACAAGGGGTCTGCAGATGGTCTACCTGAGACCGGACCTTGGGGGGGAGGGGGGAGGGGGAGACCTTATGACCTAAAAGTAAATCATGGTTCTGAGGGTATATAGCAACATTTTAGCAAGCCATTTGGGTCTGAATGGATCCAAAACACTGAGAAAATGCTTCCTTGGCCAGACACTCACCCTCAAATAGTATACAATTCCCATGAGTATTAATATTGGTCATCACAAGTGCACTGAAAATTGACTGGGGCAAAGGGCCATCGCTTCGCATGGCAAATTACGAGGCCCTTTAAGATAGTCTAACTCAGATTATGCAGAACAGAAGGAGAATCGGTGGAAAGTGAGAGGGAAAAAGGGCGTTAAGCAGACCGATTTGACACGCTAGCATGACGTCGCGGCTATTGACATCAACGGTCCTTGGATCTGGTCAAGACCAAGTCTGGACATTCCGGTTGTCGGGAAGGGCAAAGACCAGCTGTGGCAACGAAAAGGGGTGGGAGTTTGAGGTCATGGTAAAAATTTCGAGGTCGACATAAGTTAACTCGGCCTTTAAGAGGCCTCATAACCAAAAAAGGCCTCCAAAGTTGTGAGTTTACAATATTTATTTAAACTTTACTGCATTTCTGGGCCAGTCAGACACATCTGCGTGTGGTTGAACCTTGATCTTGTGATTAGTAAGCAAACTTTATCTTATCTTCTTCCTTTTTAGGAAGGAAGGGGTGTGTCCTGACTGACCTTATGACCAAAAAGGAACATCTGGTTCAGCCATAACTGTCTGCAGACCCCTTGGTACCATACAAAGTCCAGAATGAACCAGTACAAATACGAGGACGGATAAACCATACCGGTGTTGACCCCGTAAAAAATACGGGTGTACCAGCATTACTGTACGGTGTGTAACCCTAGAAGATTGGGAGGAAGGAAAGATTTGGAAAGGTGAATTTCATGACGTCACCCAGGTGTCACCGATCCTGTCAGTGTATATGTGTTTTCTCCAGCGACATTGTAGCAAACTCAGTCTCATATAGTCTATAGAACTGGCCTAGACTCTGCGCAGTGCTCTTTTTCGGCCTTTCTCTCGACAGTCAAGTCTGGCTATGCAATATGTATCTGGCAATGTTAACCCTGCATATTCCCATTTAGGATCCGCCTGAGTCCCATCTGCGAACGCGGGTGACTTTTGCTAGTCACTGCTGTAAACGTTGTGCAGAGTAATCTTTTCTTTCTCATTACCGGCGCTGGTTGAACTACTAATACAAGCCTTTATTGGTATCTTCCCTTTGAGCTTCCTATTCTGACTTCGAATGCCACTATAGCGCTATGGATTCCAGAGTGTGGATCGATGAAACATCTGCTATGCTTATCCTTGCTTGTGTCGCATGCTTTTCAAACTGAGGCCACTTCTCAGCTTAAGGACCAATTCTTGGGCCACTTTGTACAATCCCACGCATGCCGACCCAATGCTCTTGCTGAAGTCTGGTCTCAGAGGAGTCCATGAGTCCCATGTTTATCCTATCTATCCACTTCAAGATGTTGGAAGGCCTCCATATTGTCATTCCGTTGATGTCCAGGGAAGTACCTTCGCCAAGATATGTTTTTTTTTTACTCATATTTATGCAGTGATCATCTATTTGCCGGATCCCAGCAAAAAGCAGCTTGGACATCTCCGTCCTTTGTGTGAGTCCCACAGGTTCCTTGAGGTTCCTGGTTCTCCTGACCCTGTGGTAATGAATGGTCACCACTGCTACATTTTGAGTGAATATGTATCCATTCAGGTGTTCCTGGCATGCAGGTACAGTTTCATCACACAGCAACACTAGCTTTACACTCAGAAGTCGAGGCTAGAGGCCTATCAGTCTAGAATGGCGGTGATACTGCAGTGAGTCATTCCAGAATTTGATGGACTAGCCTTTAATATCTTCTATATCAAAGCAATGCTTACCAGACTGATTAACGTTGTTACCCCCTTCCTCTCATCCATATTTTCGACACGCCGAAAGGACAAAAATATCTGCTCGATGGATAGATGACATTATTGTACTGATATAAGATGTTTCTGTACGCCTTTCTGCCGAGCGGATATTTTTGTATTTTTGGCATGCGAGTCATTCGTGTCAACTTTTTGTCAAACGAATGCCCTCGATATTGTTGGCTTAGAGTCAGAGTTCAGATCTATTTTCCCAATGAGAACACCTATATTACAAGCACCAGTATCAGGTAGTAGTAGGCAGATGATTGGAAATATGGCTCTAGTTCTCACTTTGTTTGTCTGAGAGACTAGGCTCTAGTTCCTTCAGACTTCCCAAGAGCCTTAAAACCTCATGTCGGACCGCTAGGCAGAGCATTGTTCCTGAAATGTTCCACAGGAAAAAGGCAAAGCTAATTATCATTATCGGTTCACTAATGGTACATGTTTCCATAAATACTGCAGGTTGTCATTTATTACAGTCTTATTCACTACTGCCAGCATTTCTCTGAGCTCTACATCGGAAGTTGAAATGCCTCGAGTCATACGTTTCTTCATGGTAGTTCCTTGTATTAGACTTATCTTCACCTGCTCCTTCAACGACAGAAATCTACAGATCTAGAGAGAGGAGAAACAGACAATTCCGCTCAATGCACAATATGCGGACTTGTGATAGCTAACAAGACTGATATGCCGAGGCATATGAAGATCCATTCTCAGGACAAGTCTAAATTGTGAGCTCATGTCGTCCCTCTCAGCCATGTGACGATCAATACTACGCACAGAATGCATTGATGTCCCTACCCCAATTGTCCTTTCGAGAACTTACAGAAATCCAATGTCGAGATCCACATACGTACTCAGTGAGTTTTCCAAAACCTGAACTGTCTTTTCTGACTCTCTCCAAACATTAACTTCTGAATTATGCCTCCAGTACCAGGGAAAAAGTCAATTTCTGTCTGGATTGTGACTTTACAATGGTTGATCCTGGCTCTCTCACTCGACATTGAAAGCGTCTCCATGGATATGTTCCTAAGCAGAGGAAACCATGTCAGCCCAAACCTGCAGGACAACAGGCTGAATCAATGTCAGCTGGACCCAGTTCATCTCAGGCTGCCAGTATTTCCTGCTATTCTCTGTATATGTACGATAGAACAGAGGCAGCCAAGGAGGAAGATGATGATGCAGAGGAAGAACTCGAAGAGGATGATCGTTCTGATGGACCTAGCATGTCTATGTCCTTGGCTACTCCTAACTCTGCATCTACTTCTCATCTGAGAGCTTCTCGGTCATAGGAAAGCCAAGATCAAGAATCATATTGATGATATCCTTGAGCTTACGAAAGCATCATGTATTTTTCGCTGTGTACACACGTTGCTTATACAAGGATTTCGTCGCTGTACAATGGATACCGGTGCCGCGATTAGGGGTCACTTGCAGCTTGACTTCCATACGACTCCCTATGCACAAGTGTTTTTTCCATCATCCAGCGGCTTTTCACGATTAAAAGCTTTTTTTCTGGCTTCTCTGGATAGCTTCACAGTATATTCATTTATCCAGTCGAGGATCAGGCCTTTTGAATAGACTCCTGAAGCTTGATCAAGCTTGACAGTTCTTGTGCAACTTATAACTACAATTGGAAGACTTGATGCATATGAAAGACAGTCACAGACAGTTGAGAACAAATGACGTGTACGTATCCATAATCCTGCTTGCTGTAGGCAATGAAGGCTTTGTGGGCCACCGCTTCGCATGGTAATAAGGAGGCCTTAATTGATTGGAGCTTCATTGGTGCAAGGATGATGATGGATGCAATGCAGGCTTGACGGCAAACACTGGTATCGGCTTCAGGTGAAAAAAAGACCAGATGCCAAATTGCATAGCCACGGAAGCCTCCTTCCCAGATTATAACCAAGTGTGAAGCACTTCACCTTTACACTTCACCACTTTATTAATCCTCGCCAGTAGTAACACAGAGCGCTTATAATATATCATCTCATTTTCCGCAGAATCTGTCTGTCGCTGCCAGAACGAGTGGAGAAAATCATTTAGGTTCGCCGGATTGGATCATTGGACATAGGGTTTTCAGTTTGCTTTGGGCCCTCTACTCCCGGTGATGGTGAGGAGTTTACTGTACAATTTTGACCTTAGGTTCAGAGGGGTTGGACCATTATCCACTGAGCAGTTGTTACGTCTACTTGCTAGATTTTTGTAAAGTTTAGTTCATAACCTGCTATATTCCTTCACTCTCTCTCGTTGCCAATTTTTTGGAAATGAGAATCCTCCCTGAGCATGCCAATGGGCAGCCTACAGTCAAATCATTTTTCCAAATTCCATCCTCCATCAAAAAAAAGCGTCCTTGTTCCTCAGAACATCCCCATAGGAGGTACCAGCTGACGCAGAGCCTCTGTCAGTGGATGGAGAAGCTGAGAGAGCTGCACAGGAACCTGAGCCTGGAACAGGAAAACGACGAGCAAAACCCTCAAGACTTCATGCTAAGGACTGGCAGTACACTCATGACAATCTCATAGATGACAATGGGAACTGGAAAAGCCAACACCCAGAGAGATACAGGAAGAGAGATGGGAAGTAGGTTTTGATGTGGCAAGATTTAAGACTGCAGCTGCATGTAATGTCTATGTCAGAAAAGGTACCGAAATTATGACCGGCAATTGATTGTGTATACAGTACTCAAATAGTAATATGGCTGCCTTGGCTGCCTGAAAAAAGTGTTTTTTTTATGGACCCAGTTCAGAGAGGTCAGTTACATCAGACAAAATTACGCTCTGTTATAGTCTGATTATAATCCCTATAACCCCCAAAATCCCTATAATAATTATAGTATATTATAATTAGATTACTTCACACCACCTTTCTGGTAATGTGGTCAGAATACTATTGTAATGTGTATAATAGTGGTGGACTTTGGGA
>JAACJM010000262.1:0-113237 GCA_013368315.1 Tetrapyrgos nigripes | reverse complement strand
TACTGGAACGGTCAAACCAGGAAGGACTTTGACGACGGTAACCCGGCAACGGTCTTGAGAGCCACACATTTTTGGCATGAAGAAAAAGCTTTCTTCAGCTTTCTGAACTTGTGGAAGGGCGTCGAAAAGCATGGAACCAGGCCCTTAGTATGGGCTGAGTGTTGGATTGCGATTTGATTAAGATATCCGTGCGAGCACTCGCATGAGTCTCAACGATCATTGCGCAGCTTGGTCAGGTGAGTTGCCATTGGAACAGAGTCGAGGAGTGACAGTCCGCCATCGGGATGGAGCAGCAGTCGTTCTCTGCTGGACTCGGAGGAAAATGAAGGAAAGAGATTCACGTGTACTACAATTGCTGTATAGGGAAGCTTCTCACGGTACTGTTTCCCGGTTCCTCAAAGCTCTTTCAAGCAACTTTCAAGTCCTCTTGCCTTTATGCTACTACCACCTAAGTAATCTAAGTATTCTGCCCTTCCAGTCCGAGTTCCTCCAATGCTGCATCCCGCTTCAATCTAACTTCGAGTTGATACTTAACTTGACGCTCATTTTACTTACTCTTTGGGTCCTTCGACGTCAGACTATAGTGTTCTCAGCACCAATGAGGTTACCATTCCGTGAAGTTCTGTTCCTTTAGGTACCCATGCTGACAAGATATGGAAATCACCAGGACCAAGATTTCGCTGAGATCAAAAGTTGGCAAGATACCAACAAGACATAAAGATACCGCGATGCTTGTGACAAGTGACTCGATGAAAATTACATCCTGGTTTTAGGCATTAGCTACCGCAGTACAGCTGTGAGTAGTGACTATCGACCATCGAAATGTGCCACATGAAAAAGTGACCGGTCTACACGCCGGGAAATTGGTATCATGAAGTGTCAGATTGGAAGCAACACTAGAAGTATCATGAAAATCGCTCACTTATGTCTCGAGAGATGTCTCAGAAGTGCTGAAATCGATCCTCATACGGAGGTACTCCACGGCTCCCTTGTAAAATATATCTCCAAAGGGCAAAAAGTCCTCGTTTCTCGTACCACTCCGATGTTGATGTCCTAGCATCACACCACACTGTCTGAGCTCCGAGTTCCGTACGTGCGAATTTCAGCGTGTAGTCCAACAATGCGGTCCCTATGCCACGACCTTGATGAGATATTTTGCACGCAAATTTGCGGAACCGTGCGGTGGTTGAACCCGTGGCGGAGTCACCAGGCTCGGGTACGGCGGGCACAGGGCCAAGAGCGTCACGGAAGAGCGAAATGACAGCCACAGGTTCTTCCACATCCTGAAGGAATGCGCCAAAGTGCCACCCGTCCGAGTCTTCAGGTAGTTTGACCTTCTCGAGAGGCATATCCGGCCAAAGGACTTCGCGCCGTAATGAGAGCGTTTGCTCAACAGGAATTTGCTGTATGACTACAAAGTCTTAAGATACCAATGCGCTGGTTCTCTTTTTCACTCACCGCAGGTCATCAAAATTCTCAAGCTTGATTTCGGAAAAATACCGATGACCTTCGCTGTTCTGGAGACTTCGGAGCTTGTAGCTCCAATCCACTCGTTATAATGTATTCTGAAACGAAAGATGAGCGCTAGGGGCACTGCCTGGATGGATCTCCGATGGAACGGAAAGTCCTGGACCGAGCGAGATGAGGTGAAGATGAGAAAGAGAGAAGTTAACGATAAACCGCGGACTTTTCATGATTCTCAGGATCATGCAGGCGGATCGGCCCGGTGCGTTTCTCCTATCGGTCTCCGAGCCTTTAGGACTTGATTCAAGCCTTCGGACTGTGATATGATCAGGTAGAAAAGTACACAACAGCTAAAATCTGTAAGAATATTGATAGTACAGTAGTAATCCCAGAGAATAGAAAAAGGTTGAGCTTCCCAAGCAGCCTCTATCTCGAGATCTAATGGTGGTTGAATAGCCGGTAAATGGGTACTTAGGCTAATATGCACTCTATTATAATCTGAGAAGAAAGAGAAGATCAATCTTCAACTGAGAAGCGAGATGTGATCTGGGAGAACCTGAGATTGCATGCAGCCACAATGCCCAAAGAACGAAGGGTCAACAACGCTCAGTCAACTGTTTTGGCTATGAACAGAACCCATCGCATTCCGGTTAAAAGGACGGAGAAGCAGGAATGGTTTCTGATACATAGAAAAACAGCTGGCTTGAGCGTAGCGTTCCACTTCTACTCCTAGAGTATCGAGGCAAGAATGCAACTGAGGGAGTCTAGGGCCAGAGAATAGAGATTCGAAAGAGTCGAGGAGAGAAAATGTCTGACTGTTGCAGAAAATTCAAGTCGTATTTATACCCTGCTCTACTGACATTACCGAATGGGAATAGATAGTGGTAGGCAGTATTAGCGAGTCGTGAACGACGCAGCAGCTGTGTTATCGATATCGAGTTCTGCAATGAGGCTATCCATACAAACAAATCAAGTTCTGCAACGAAAATTCTTTCTTGTCGGAGATCTCCACTATAAGACAAACCGGGCGGGGGGTGTAAATAAGTTATCCTAATTCTAGAAGGCTCTACAACTTGATAAATCAGCTCGGAATTTTATCGATGCTTGGCGACTGCAGTCGCTGCGACGCTGGCATGATTCAGAAGTTCCGGATGAAAGCTCGCAAGGCTCAAATGAAGGAATTTCACGGAGTTCTAATCGACTCGGACAAAACGGCTGCGTGAACGTTGAGACTCCGAGATTCATATCACCATGGCAATTAGCGGGCAGTCAGGTAAACCACCAAATCGAAACGAGCATGATAGTCATATTTTTCTTGAGCTCTATTGACCCTATTGCGCGACTTAAGGTATAAGCATATCAGCCACTTTCAGCCACCAGGACTTCTGGCCACAATCTGCTTGAAGATTCGAGGATGTGCGACACTGCCTCACCACGCAAACTCAATGCCTGCAATCGATCGAACTCCGAGACAATTACCGGTTTTGAAATGCCCTCGGGCAGAATGACAACTTTTCTCATCGTGTCGTGTGACGGTACATCAAATTTGGGATGAGCAATGGGGATTCAGGAAATGTGGCTGATCTTCAGAGGCCTGTGACCGGATCACCAAAACTTCTACGAAGATGCCACGTACATACAGTAGCAGCGAAATTTGATGTCCCTGCCTTTTTTGGAATTTAGCTCCGGGCTGGTTTCTGGCTTACCTCTTGCTTCGGGATGGGTCCTGACATATGAGAGTAGATCCCCACACCACTTTTCTAGCAACGCACAGGCTGCGTTGAAGGAGAGTGAAGCAAAAGATTGTGACCCGGCAGCCCGGCACCCTGCCATCAATTTTCGCAGAGTACTGTACATATTTTTGTACTGCCAGACATTCCTGAGATAAAACGTACCATGCAGATTTGTTACTACGTCAGGTAATCGTCATTTCGGTGTCAATAAGATATTGAGATAGCGTGGAAAGTCGGAGTTTACATGATAATACACGACGTTTCAGCGGCGGCCTTCTTCGCTTTTGCATACTCCTGCTTGATCTTCACCTCCAGCTCTTTTACCCGTGCATCTGCCAAGCGTTCCGAATCCTCCATCTGTCTTTT
Source organism: Tetrapyrgos nigripes (assembly GCA_013368315.1). NCBI lineage: Eukaryota > Fungi > Basidiomycota > Agaricomycetes > Agaricales > Campanellaceae > Tetrapyrgos > Tetrapyrgos nigripes. Next base: position 109,674 of record JAACJM010000262.1, on the reverse strand, counting down.
CTTCTGGCTGGCTTCCAGCTGCGTAGTAGCCAAAAGGTCCTCCATCTCTTGTCTGAGTCGATGAGCTTCAGCAGCCTGCTGCTCCGCTATCACCCTTTCCGCCTTCGCTGTCTCTGTATCCTTCTCGGCTACTTGTTTATCCTCTTGTATCCTTCGAGTTCTCCTTCTCTCTTCCTCTAGCTCATGCCGTACTGCTTCCTCTGCTTCTTTGTACTCGTCAATCAACCTCTCAGCAAGACTTTGAGCTTGGTGGGCCTCATCTGCTTCTTTCTTCATCGTGACCATTACCTCGCCCAATCTCGTCATCTCTCGCTTGGTATCCTCCAGCTCTGATCTTGCCTCGGTGTTTGCAAGACATGTCTTCGCTAGTTCGTCCTTGCACTCCTGCAGTTGGCGTTCCGTCCTGTCCCTCGACCTTCGTTCTTCGTCTGCTTGGAGGATCGCTGCTGCCTGAGTCTCCAGAGCTTGAGAAAGCTCAGATAACTTCTCCTTTGCGATAGACTCCGCAACTCGCCGCGCCTCTTCAGCCCGCACCCTTCCGGCGTCGGATTCAAGTGCTTTCGACGTCATATCCAGCTCCTTCAATCGTGCCTCCTCTAATAGTCTATCTGCTTCCTCGGCTCGGGAGAAAGCACCCGCAGCAGCTTCGTGTTCCTTCTTGGCATGGAGATAAGCGGCTTCGAGGGCCGCCTTTGCCTCAAGAACCAGCCGGTGCTCGTCGTCCGCTCGTTTCTCGGCGTTCTCCTTATCGATAGTAGTCCTCTCTAAGGTGAGTTCCTGATCATCGATCCTCGCCCGATTAGCCTTCAAAATCTCCTCCAGTTTCCTATCCTCCTCAAGCAGCTCTTTTGCACTCTCTGTCAAATCTTTCACTTCATCCTGTAGCCGTCTTATCTCGCTTTCCGCTTTCTCCCGTTCCGACTCGGAATCTCCCAAAGCCTTCTCCAGACCTCCAACCTTTTCGTCCTTCTCCTTCATGATGATGTCCAACTTCTGGTCTTCCTCAATCAATACCTTCGCGCTCTCCGTCAACTCGTTCACTTCCACCTTTAGCCTATCCACCTCAGCTTCTGCTGCTCGCAAAAGCATCCTTCGTCGCTTGCACTGCAACACGTTCCTCCCTCAAGCTTTTCGCGTGTTCCTCGATCAACCTTCCATTCTCTTTCCACACCTCCTCCAGGCGTTTCTGAGTATCCTGCAAGTCGTGCTTCAAAGCTTCCAGAGCTTGATTATGACTTTCCGCCTCCCTATACTTCTCCTCGTCACTCGTCTCCCTTAATCTCTTTTCTCTCTCCAGTTGCTGCTCTGCCTCGTTCCGTGCATGCTCGTGTTGCTTTCTGGCGGCTTCCTCCTGACGTAATCGATTCTGGAGCTCGCCACGTTCCGAACGCATTTCCTCGATAAGACTAGTAGTACTACCTTGCGGGGGGGTGGGAGTCGTAGAAGTCGTAGAGTGAATATCTGGCGAGGATAGTCTGCCTGCCATCAGTTTCCAAGCGGCAGAGCGAAAGTTGTAGCCTCCTCCGTATCCGTTAGTAGATGCCATCGTCCTAGCAATAGGGGATTGTAGTTTGAGATGTCAAGTAGGTTGGGAGTAGCGTTCTCGGACAGTGATAGGTGGACTGAGGGACGAAATGAGGGCAAAAATATGACCAAGATGTGGGGAAGTATACAAGGAAGGATAGGTAGATGCTAGGTCGCGCGTCGAAGCTGGGCGGTTGTTTCTCGGTGAGTTGATTCAAATATTTATAAGTCAGTTCGTCGATCACTAAGTCCTCTTAATTTCCAGCGCACATTGGATGAAGTAACTGTAGGGCATGACTATAACATGCTCGAGCTGCGATAAAACAACGCGATTGCATAGAAGTTCGGTTCAGAACCTGCGGGTACAGAGTGTTCTGCTACTTCCAGCACCAGTCCCTCATGCAAAGACCACTTGTCAACGTTGGTGATTACTGAATTAAATGTTAAGAAGTTGCCGAAATTAATTACCAAGTTGATGGCGAAGGCAGAAAGCAAGTTGAGCCAGGCCATAACATGCAGTAGTTGGTCAAATATCACGTCGAAGAGAACCCGTAACTCGTGCTTCAGCTATTTGATAAGGCATACAAAACGATTGTTTCAGAGATAATGATTTGATCGTTACGTTAAGTACATAGCCTCTATAGTGTCCCAGAATCATTTCCGTCCAGGAAAGATACTCGGCGCAGGTATAGCATGAACTGCTTCCATTTGCGAAGAAGACTCTCAAGTTCTTCGTGCATTGCGACGATGTCTGAATACCATAAGAAAGACTGCAGCGGCGACGACGACGACACCTACAACTGTAAACGTTCCAATGACAGCTGCTTTGTTTGAGAAAAATCCTCTGGCAGACCTGTGAAGAAAAATTCTGCTGATCAAAGTGGAAGCAAACCTACGAGTTTTGTTCTGATAGTTCGGTACCAACGGTGAGCACATGCGTAGTAGTGGCTGGTCTCGTAAAGAAAATTTGTATTGTTGCTGCTTCGAATCCCTCGAATTGTACAGAGAGTAAACAACTTCCTGATCCAGAGGGGTCATTCAAGTAGCTGTACTGGCCACTCGTCGAGAAATTCGGACAGAAAGTCAGCTTCGACCTTCATGCCGTCGGTAAATTTCATATGAAATCCAGCTGCAGAGGCAACAACCAACCCTAGTCAATACATCAGTCTTGCTGAAAGAATGAAGGAAATACCAGAAAAAATGCCTGCGGCAGTGGTTTCTACTTTTTCTTGACCTTGTAATTATCAGCGTCGAGACCTATATTCACGTACGTACACGCATACATAGATATAGTACACTACGACTATGAATAAAGAAGTATCTAGACTCACCTAACTTCCTGCCTCAAACTCCAAGGACAGCGACCATAGGCGAATATAGATACGTCCGCTCTGTAAGTAATAATCTCGGGTGAGATAGATCAACAAAGGATTCAAGGAAACACTCACAAAGCGATGACGGGTAGCAGAGAACTGTTTGATACACAAGGAGGGACTTGTAAGACTTGAGAAGACACGGAACCAAGCAAAAGAACGGCCCACCGCAAACTGAAGATACCAAGTCCCAGCGCATTTGAAAGAGCTTAGCTGAAAATATGGCAAAAAGAGAACGAAAAATTCACGTTAAGAGGTGTGTAGAAGCACACTCAGAAGACATATTCCGGCCTTTGCACGTCGGCGGTGGGAAGGTTTTACCCAGCGCCAAATTGCAAGGTCAGAAGACAGGCAAAACAAAATGCAAGGGTCTATAAACGCACCTCCTCTATGATACACATAAAGACTCAACAGGACCATTGCTTGCTCTTGACTTAATTCTAGGGCTCAGCGTGGAGGCGTGGATAGTGCTGGAGGGTGGGCATATGTGTCATGTTAGCAAGAGGATGTGGCTTACAAGGGTCGAAAATCACTCACCACGACGTCGAGGACTTGACACAAAAACTCTTCCAAGTTCCGGATAAAAACCTGACATGATTGAGCGAAGCAGCCTGGAGATGATATATTAATCACGAGGGTAGACGCACCCAGTTAAGCCCCATACTCCTTCTGCGCCTTCCGTAGCTTGTCTGAACCTCTTCTAATTCGGTATGGGCGACGTCTGCACCAGGATTGAGACATCGGAGACTGCCTCCATACCAAAACGTTGGCAGTAGTTGGACATGTGATTGTGCACTAGGTCATTTTTGAGGGTTTGTTTCCGATATAGACGAGGGCGAGTACGCGTTTTGGGGGTAAAGCGTTGTGTGTAATGTTGGTGGTAGAGATGGAGGCAGGAATGGGCTAAAGTCAGCGCGTTTCTCAATAGCGAGACAATAATAGACTTGGACGCACCCTGTACATGAAAACACCCAGCAATTCCAATAAGCTGAGAATGAAAGAGAGCAATGAAAGAGACGGGTCGGCTGAGGAGGAAGCAGAACGAGAAAAGGATGAAGGAAGACGCGCTCGGACTGAAGGGCAACTGAAGGGCGGGAACTGGACGAGTTGTTGACTTGGAAGAGCGATGGTCTGAGAGTCACGTCGGGAGTGGAACGAGGGGACCGAGGGTCCGGACATGGTGGTGGTACGAGTTGGAAGAACGAAATCGACGTACGGAGTTTGAAACCACTTCATGGCTACGTCATCAGTAACGACCACTCTCCTAACCACGACGGTATTTCCGTACATTTCTCTCGATTATCTCCCTTTCATGATGCCATGAATAGGTAGCTCAATACGCATACCTAGAACTCCAAACAACTCCACCGTCTCCACGTACCACTTCTGAGCATGTCCCGCCTCGACTTCGAATAGTAGTGGATTGGGTATTTGGGTGGAAAGAGGGAGGATGGAAGGGACGAGCAGAAGGGTGATAGGGTTAGATTTGTGGGGGTCCGTTGGTGAGTTTCTTTCCCATCTTATGTTCTCCTTAGAGTCTTTTTTTCTACTCCTGAGTCCTTTTTAGTCTCTCGGAGCCAGACCCCTACGTTGAAAGTGTTGAGTAGGGGTCTGTTAGTAACTTGTAAGGGCGTGCAACGCCAGACCCTGCTTATGTAAAATTAGTCATGTTCTGAGCGACACGACTTACAACCCAAGAGCCTTTGGACTCGTTTACCCCAGAAAACACACCCAAACGCGTATAATGGCAAACACACATCCAAGTAGAAGTCAAAATTGTGAAACCTCGTAGAAACATAGCGAACTGAGCAGGTCAAGTTGATCCATTACTTGTCTATTACTAATAGCCCGGTTAACCGGCAAATTGACGCGGCCTACTACAGGACCACACTGCAGCGATAGGTTTTACCCCAGGTCCGGTTTTTTTTTTTTTTCAACTCGGATCCCAAGCCGCTATAGACTCTACGCAATTAGGAATAAAACTAGCGTTGCTGCAGGGCTTTACGAGCTATAAGTAAAAAGATATATTTCAAACTCCGACAATTTTACAAAATCAGGCCTGACGTTGGACAAGGGTCGCGTTTACTCTCAGACTAAGTCCTTTTCCAATTCTTCAACGCTGTCTTTCATTATTTCCCTTTTTCGAGTCTTCTCTTTCCTTCTCTGTTTCATTCTCTAACTTTGTTTACTGCATACGAATACGACTTTGTCCGATGTCTGTCACCTTTACCGAGGCACCCTCTCCCATTCGAGTCTCGACATCCACCACAACCGCCTGGACCTTCTATCAAGCCAAAGAAATCCCAATAGAGCCAGTGTAAATATGAATTCATCTAGGAAAATACAAGAGAACGCGATTACCGAACAATACAACAATCGATATTAGCGTATATGGGAAAAGATCTCGAGCAAAAAAAACTGGTTGCGTTGGCTCATCTTTCTCGGTCTTCACTGACTGAAAGTCCGGCAGGAACGAGAGAGGAGTGATGAGAGGGGAGAGCAGCGACAGAGGGAGGGGGCTTGTTACTGTTAATAGGGACTTGAGCCTATATCAGTGTACTCGAGCTTTATACGCTATCTCAGGCTGGTGCTGCTGGTATCAACGTTCTCAAGACGGCAGTTTTGACTAGTTGGTGTTCATACCAACCATGCCAGTGATTTAGTAAATGCCGGGGGTGTTGAGGCCGATATTGGCGATGTCATTCAAGCAAGCATTAATAACAGATTAGTAACAGGGGCTGCTATGGCTTGAATAGCTACTCATAGCCTACCTACTGTTTCCGATATTTCTTGGATATTTCTGGTTGATTTTGTTTCCACACAAATCTTCGAACCGATAGCTCGAGCATCAGGCACGAGGCAATTCAGAAGGAAGCACGTACTTAGACGAATAGCTTGACACACCGTGGTTCAGAAGCAACCTATAGATCCTGGAAAGTGATAGGATGTGGAACATCACTGCCACTGGTGCACATGCCGACGGATCAGCGCTCCGGCTGCCAAATTAGGAAAGTAAACGCATCAACCCGCCTTTATTTCAGAGATTCCCAATGACTATAGACTTAATGTAGGCCTTCATTAATACGAGTGAAGTGATATCCACTGGGTGATTACAGAATTTACAAAGTGGTAGTGAAGCGAGACCTATCCATTCCCTGCCTTCTCATTTTTTCCTGAAAGTCAGCGTCAGCTCGAAACTAACACACATTAAAGGACTGAGGCTCACATCACGACATATTCGTCGCATACATCGGTGGAGGCTCATCTGTCAACCCTCTCGCCCAATCTGAATCGGCCTGGTCCTCCAACGCCCGAATCTGCGCCATCATTCTCTCCATAGCTAATTGCATTCCCTGGATCCCAGCATTTGAGGATTGTACGGTTTGTTGTAGTTCTCGTACTTGCTGCCGGAGATCATTGGCTTCTTGCTGAAGATGTATCTGACGGAAAGTCGCCCGGGCAGATATAGCCCGTACTGTTGAATGGTTGGTGTCCCGGGGATCCGATAGCGATGGTGACAAACCCTGAGGTGCAGTGGCACCGTTGAGATCGGGAGGTCCCGCGGACGACGATGATGTAGTCTGACCAGCAGAATCTACTGTATTGGAAGTGTTTTGATATTTGAGATCATATGGTCTGGAAGACGAGGACCTGTGTCCAGAGCTGTCGAAGCTGGAAGATGGCTCAGACACGTCAGGAGGGTGATACTTGAGATCGAAGGGTCGAATCCTAGTCTCGCGGGCTGGAAGAACTGCTAAGAAAGGGTTCCGACTTTTCAAGGTTCCATCTCGAGCTTTGCGACGATGTCTGAACACCAAAAGAAAGACCACGGCAGCGATGACCACGATAACCACAGCCATGGAGGTTCCAATGACGGCTGCCCTGTTAGCAGAAAAACCCGAACGTCTATAATGAAGTCAATAAGTCGGTAATGTAAACTTATGAAAATGCCATGAAAACAGACGTACGAGTTTCCGGATGCCTCTGTTGAGGTTTCTCCTCCATTACTTTCTCCAGATGGCACACTCATCGTCGAATCGCCCTCTGTCGTCGTGGTCGCTGTGGAGGAGGAGGAGGAGGAGGAGTGTATTGCCCAGGTTAGGGTGGAGGAGGAGGAGAAGCTGATTAACGGCTTTGGACCAAGAACTGATGTAGTGGGTCTGGGAAACACCCTGGCGGTGGAATCACCCTGAATTGCAAATATATGTGTAGTCACTGCTGGGTCAAAGGTAGTCACTGCTGGGTCAAAGGTAGTCACTGCTGGGTCAAAGATAGTCACTACTGGGTCAAGGAAAGTCACTGTTGGGTCAAGGGTAGTATCTGTTCCCGCCCCATTGTCTGGCTGAAAGTCTGAGCATTTCCCTGACTCTCCTGAATCTTCTCTGTTACTCGAACATCCAAATCTGCCGTCATTAACGACACGTTGACCTGAAATGCCATCGATAAAAACTTGTTCAAAAATTGAGATCAAATCCAGCAGCGGAGGCAACAAGTACACCTAGTCAATAGACAGATTAATGAGTGTCCATTTCAGAAAGCATCTTGGAAGCAAATTTCGTTGGTTGTCCTTACCAGAAACTCGGTTTACGGCAGTGAATGTGGCAATTCCTAAATTTCCTGCTGTTCCTCCACCTCCTCCACCTCCTCCTCCTCCCCCTCCAACTCCAACTCGGAGTACTTGTTGTGTACTTCGCATGAATAAGAATGTGGTCTGGCCCGCATCAGCGGCGGTGCCGACTGGTGTGAGAGTTCCTCCTCCGCGCAGAATGTCGTTCCCCGCGCTGAATTGTGAGAACTGAGCGTATTCTACAAGTGTCAGAGTCTGGCCATATGCTACTAGTATAAACAGACACCGAGAATAATCAAAACGAGTATGGAGATATGAGTTGATAGTACTCACCGAATAATAGAAGGAAAAATGAGAGTAGGTAGGACAAAAGTCCTCGAGCCAGAAAGCGTAGATTCATGTTTTCTAGACTTGAAGGCCCGGCAGTATAGAAGGAATGCGGAAAGGCGAAAATGCGGAAAGCGGTGGTAAGCAAAACGAGAAAATACCACACACTTGAGGCATTTGAGTGTGTCTTCGCAAACTAACCTAATCCAATACATCACTAGATGTGGGTATCCACGCAGATGGATGGCTTGAAGCATTGTATCCGAGTCAGACAACGCATCAGCTAACATGGGTTGACTCTTGAGATAACAGATCAAGACGGGTACGCTTGGGTAGGATACAATCATGTTCCAGAGAAACAAAAAATAAACCTCGAAGCCTTCCTTTATTAACGGAGCTATCAGACTTAGCGCTATGCAACTGTGGTCAGAGGGATAGCAGAACAAATCACAATAGTGGCCTAACAGGTCTGATGTCTCAACTGAGGGAAGAGCGTGCCGTTCGACCACGATAGAGGTAATGTTTCCGAGCAGTGTGGCTACTGGTATCAAAAACGACATACCACATAATTACCCACCGTACGGGATGTATGGAAGGTAGAAATTAGAAAAAAGGTGCATATCTAAACAAGACGGAGTTTGGCTATAGAAACCAGAGTCTACCGTATTGGGTCTTGACGCACGGATAGGCAGAGAAATATTTCCCAAAGTGAGGTGCTAGAGGAAAACGACGAAAGTGATCAAGTGGCGCCGTCAAATGGTTCACAACAATCATTCTACTTATAGCCGGCCTGTGAGCCGTACTAGAAGTACTAGTGGAGGTAGTTCTCACTTTGAAGCAACTTCAAAGCGACCAATATACCCGGATACAGTACTGAAAGTAGAAGTGGCTTCTTGCTTCGGGTTAGGGTCAACCTACGCACAATGGCTAAAAAGATACTAAGGGGCAGGAGGGAACGCAAAAAGAAGCATATTTTATCTGGACACGGCGGATCAGAGCGAGGACAAAACGCAAAGCAAGCATGACGAAGGGAATAGACGTGTAGATTGTGAGACAAAAGAGACGAATTAGAGCGAGAAGTACTAGGATCTATAATATATCCTAGATTTTAACCAGTAGACCAACGAGACCAATGTCATCGACAGAACTTTAAGTCTGTGCAAGTCTGAAGGGCATTCTCCGGCCGAAAGCCAATAAGAACTCTTAAGATTCGTAGAAGAAAGCAGATAGTATTCGCATAAAATTGTCCAAGAACAAATGATGATCATGAAATGCCAAGAAAGATATCAATGTTAGTTGTTTGAGGGTATATCTATGAATGCCTATGGAGTGTATGTATTTGAAAGTTCGCATGAATGAGAGGGAGTGAGTGTAGGTGTAGTAATTGGCAGTACGCGATTGCAGGTGTATGGGTAAACGAAATGCGAGTACAAAAAGCAGAAAGCAGAAAGCAAGAATCAAATTTCTATGTCATAATGCGAATTGAATGCGAGGAGAAAGACGAACGATGAGGAAAAGTAAAGGTCATAGCAAGTCGTAAAAGGTCGTGAATAGTCGTAAGGGGTCAAGTCTGTCGTAAACTTGGAAAGGCAAAGTCCGAGTCCATGTTCGAAGAAATCGGGACATCAGCCAAAACAGATTGAAGATGAAGATAAAGAAAGACAAGAGCAAGACTGAGATCCAAGGGATGGAGAAACAGATGGATGGAATGGATACACGAGGAACGAGAAAGGAGGAAACGAGGTCAATGACGATCAGGAACAGGAACAGGAAGATATCGATATGTACTGAGAGATGAAACCAAGAAACGTCTGAAGGACCCAAAAAGACAAAAGGCGAAAAGCGCGTAAGCACACGTAAGCATACGCAAGACATGATGCAAGCAGTGTGAGACGCGTGTTGAGATCAATGAAAATGTAGATCATGATGTAGATGCGAAGAGTGCGTATGAGGCCTGGATGACTTGAAAACGCGTGTATCCGGATCTCGGTACACTATTACTGTGTGGGGAATGGAAATTTGGTATCAAGGCTTGAGGACGGATCGTCGGGACGGATTGGAGGTGGGGGAAAAGGTAGATATCATTGATCGATGCATTGATCCGTTCCTCCAACTCCGACAGATAAACGGGAAGACATCTGATACTGCAGCGTGTTGGTATAGTGGCGTTGTCGATGACGACGATGACGATTGGTGGGATGTGATGTGCAGCTTGCAAAGTGATTCCCGGTATATGACGAAAGAGATGAAGACGAGGCGAAATGCGAGCCGAGGCAATGCATCATCCGTGCGATGACAGTCGAGAGAACGAAATGAAGAAGAAGAGACAAATAATCCACGACAGCGAGAACATGACAAAAAACTCCAGCGCCAGTAGAAGGGGAACCAAACGGCACAAAAAGACAAAAAGACGACAGAAGATAAATATATAAATATTCCACGAGAACGCATCATGATCTGTAGGACTCCCAAAAGGCAGAAACAGGAAACCAAAATAAAGCAGCCTTCGTCATCCAGGGGGCGCAGTCAAGGTTTGCTGGAACCCCATTTACACAAACCCCCTCCTCCACTTCTCCAACTCCCTCCCCGTCACATTCAACCCCCTCCAATCTTCAAGCCAAACTCCCCTCGCTTTAGTTCTTTCGAGGAGACGTTGCCAGAAACGGATGATACGCGGGTGGTGGGGTGCGGGAAGGCGGGAGGGGAGGGTAGGAGTGGTGGCAGTGTCGAGATTTGTATACGAGTTTGTAATGCTCAAGTTAAAAGACGAAGACGAAGTAGAGAGTACACCAAGAGAAGAAGACGGGAAATGAGCAGACAAAGGCGTATGTGGAGGTGTAGTCGCCGAGGTGGACGCCGTGGATGCAGACGCAGACGCAGTAATAATAGACCCGGCGGTAGATGTAGATCCAGACCCAAATGTACTGACCCCACTAGACGACACCGTGTTCATAGACGTGACGGTGTTACTTCTGGACCTCGACGTCCCAGAACCAGACCCAGATTGAGACGCAGAACCAGACCTGGAACGAGAGCTAGAGGTGGGTAAAGGAGGTTGTAACAGTTTAAAATCTCTAGTCGATGCTGCAGCCCCAAGCTGTGCGTCGACGCCAACCTCCTCAACCCTCATCGTGGTCGTCGTCATCACCACCGGTGCGAAGCCCGCTATACCCTGAGTTGGCGTAGATGGTGAGACTGGTGAACTGAGCTGTGTCTGCGTTGTTGAGCCTTCATCATCATTGTCGTCATCGTCATCGTCATCGTCTAGTTGCCCTAAACTCGAGAACCTTCTGAGTCTAGTCCTCCACGACGAAGGTGGAGACGGGGATGAGGCCTTAGCCTCAGCATCCGCTGCCGACCCCGACGGATTCAGACCCAACCTCGAAAACGACCTTCTCAGTCCCCCCATCTTATCCTTATCCTTATCCCCACTTTTTCCCTTTCCCTTCAAACCATTAATCTTTTCATTACCACGTCCCATACCCTGTCTCTGCCTTTCCCTCTCTATTAAAACCCTTCTATATCCAGCATACCCACCCCACCCCCATCCCCTCTCCACTCCTACCTCGCCTCTCCTTATAAGATCACTTGCTTCGCTTAGATCTCTGATGTATTTGAGTGAAGGGAACGTCTCGGGTTGAAGAAGTGAAGTGAGCTGTTCAAGGAGCATGAAGAACGGCGAGTCGTCTGAGGATAGAGGGTCGAGGTAGGGGGGAAGGGGGGATCTGGAACTGGGGTCGTCGAGTAAAGCTTCCGTGGTCTGAAAAATAAAAAGAAAAAGAAAAAGAAAAAAAAGAAAAGAAAAACAAAGGTAAGTTAGCAAATTGATTTGAGTAGGCGAAAATGAAGAAACTAAACGCACTTGTTCTCTATCCCTATGATCCCCAACCCACTCTCCCCAATCTCCCCATACCCTACCCTCCAGCCCCCTTAAGCCAACTATCTCCACACCTTCATGTGAAGGTAAGAGTGCATGAGGAGCAATCCAATCAGGTCTTGTCCAATCCCAAGACCCATTCCCTGCGTCTGTTATAAACACTCTCAAATTGGGTAGAAGGAGGGGTAAACCACCGGATAAGAGAGCGTCTTGGGTGTCTAAGAGTTGCGAGATGGTTTGGGGATTTGGATTGTTCCCATTCGCGTTCCTGCTGTGTGCGTGTGCTTGGAGGGATCCTAGGCCTGAGGACGAGGTAGACGCAACTTCGGAAGAGGCATAGGCAGAGGTAGACGCGTCATGCGCAAACGTAAACGCAGATGTAGATGCAGACGTAGACGCAGACGCAGATGTGGTAGATGCAGAATATGGACTGAACGAAGAAGCAAAATTATGCCCCCCACCCGCATCCAACTCCAACACCCTAACCTTCTCCCCATGTGCGAGGAAGAAGAGTTCCCATCCAGTCCTTGTCGCCATCCTGGACATGTTCTCCAACGTTAATCTGTCTTTTACTATCTGGCGTCCTTGACCTTGACCTTGTCCCTGTCCTCTCTTGGGTTCGGCTCTCCCTCGCCCTCGCCCTGGTCCTGGTCGGGCAGAAGGTGAAAACGAAGTCAAAGTAAAGGAATGACGCTGACGCTGTCGATCTCTCCACCCCTCCCTCCTCCTTCCCCAGCTTTTAACCACCCAATCAAAATCCCCATTCTCTACATCACCCAGTCCTCTCAACGTTTCCCCGCCAAATCCAAACCGCAACCCGCGTCCGCGTCTCATGCTCATGCCTATGCCTCCCAGTCCACCTAGGCGTGCTTCTGCTTCTGCTTCTACTTCTTCTTCTTCAGTAAACTCGCTCTCGCTCTCGTCCTCGTTCTCGTTTCCAGAGAACCGAGCAAACCCAAACCCATTCTCATCATCATCATCATCATCATGAACAGAGTCGGAATGGTCATGGTCGACATCAAACTCGGACGACCCATTACCCGCTTTAATCCCCAAATTCCTCAACCGAGGTAAATCCCACCTCGCCAACCTGCCCAAGGCCGAATTCGACAACGTCAAGACTAGGGTATGGAGGGCTGGGAGTGTCACTCTATGTCCGTCCACTTTTGCTTTAACACCGTTGATGCCCGAGGCAGACCCAGAGTTGGATAAATCCAACTCGAGATACTCTAGAGCACTATACGCGTACGGGTTATACGCATAAAGCTGATGATGATGATGATGATGATGTTGTTGTTGACGCAGCTGACTCTGTCGTCCAAGTAACACCCTCTCGACCTCTTCCAAATCGGCTCCGTCTCCATAAGATGTCCATGTGAGCTTTTTGAGAGGTAGTGGCGAAGCCGAAGAAGAGAACGATAAGGATTTGGGGGAGCTACCCCCAGACCCAGACTTAGAACCGACCCCGACCCCGACCCCGACCCCAAGACCAAGTAACACACCAACCATCCCACCAACCCCTCCATCCCTCTCCACCACGACTTCTTCCATCAAATTTCTCCTCATACTTCCACCACCACCCCCATACCCTACTCCACCATACCCTTGTCCTGCCCCTCCCCCTCCAATACCCATCCCCATCCCCATACCTATCCCCATCCCCATCCCACCACCTCCCATCCCACCCCCACCCAAATAAACAGGCACCGGTATCGCACAAGGTAAATCCTCAAACACCACCAACCTCGGTGCATAGTCCAGGATGGTGCGTATGTCAGCTGGGTTACATCGAGAGAGGAAGGATGTGGAGAGTTGGAGGGTTTGGATGTATATCCCTGAGGTTATTGTTTTGTGGGATTGAGATTGAGATTGAGAATGAGAGGTAGGGGAAGGAGAGCCGGCGGCGCAGACCTGGAGTAATGGAAATGGGTTAACATTGGTAATAGCATGAGAGGAAGACGAAGACGAAGAAGACGACGAAGAGTAAGAGTAAGACGAAGTTGGATGGATAGAAGAAAGAAGAACCAGAAACGAAATGAAAAAACCAAAGAAACGAAAAATAAAGAAAGCCGGAACCAATGAACCAAAGAAGCAAGAAGAAAGAAAGAGCGGTGATAGCATATAGCCCAAACGAGCCAAATGACCCAAATGAGATCAACCACTGAGACCCTTGCCCTCGCATCAAGACCAACAACCAACAACCAATCATCATCATGATCATCACCCTTCCACCATTACCATCCATCATATCATAAATTTCATGATGAAAGGTGTAAGTGCGGCGGCGGAAAGATGCGAGGAGCGAGGGTCGGATATGAAGATGAAGACGAAAGGTAAAGGTACCGAGATGAGATGAGATGAGAACAGAACAGAACAAGAATAGCGGAGAACGGCGGGACGGGAGACGCAAACGCAAACGCAACACAAACATGACGTGGAGATGGACGGGAAGCGGAAGCAGAAGACGGAGACGATGAAGGAGAAGGAGAAGGAACGACCCGCAAACCTAACCCCGAGCAACCAACCAGCCAGCCAGCAAAGTGTAAATTCCAATCCTTCAAACACTCTTTCCTTTTCCTTAACAATAACAGCCCCAACCCCTCAAACAAACATCCCCACGTCCCCAACCCCAACCCCGCCCCCGCACCTCTTTCCTTTTCTGCCCAAACGTCAAACGTCAAATGTCAAACCCCAAACCCCCGAACCCCAAAACACAACGCATAGCCAATCCAAACCCAAACCCAACCAAAATTAGACCCAACTCCAAACCCAAAATCACCAAAGACCCAAATATAAAGTCAAGGAACAAGAAGAGTAAATGAAAGAACCAAAGAATCAAAGAACGGTGAAAGCCTATACATATTCCATAGCCAATAGCACCCCACAGCCCAGATAACCCATAGCCCACATAACCCAAACGAGCCAAATGAGGTCAACCAGTAACCAGTAAGACAACAGCAACGAACGGGAACGGTAGCAGTGAGACCCAATAGTCGGGAACAGCCCACACCCAACAGCCGACCCCCAATAGCCAGCCAACAGCCAGGAACACAACGCTAACAGCCAGCCAATGGCCAAGAACACCGTTATCATTATCATCATCAACAGCCTTGGCTTCCACCACCGCTTCCGCCATCCATCATAATTTCCATAATTCCATGATGGAAGGTACGTGGTATAAGGTTTGTGGTATGCGGTATGCGGCGGCGGCGAGGTTGAGACGAGAACCGCGGAGGATCAACAACGACATCATCACCCAACCCACGTCAAGAACAACAACAACAGCAATGCGGAAAGATGCGAGACGAGGGCCGAGAACGAAAGGTACCGAGATGGGAACAGAACGGAACAGAACAATAAACAGAACAAGGGATGGAAGATGAAAGATGGAACGAAGAAGGCGTTGGATGGATGGATGGGTAACGGGGTGACGGAAGACGGGTGGGTAACGGACGGGAGAAGAGGGGCAACGTGGACCAAGACTAAGAAGACGGAGAGAATTGGAGCCGGAGACGGAGAGGTGGGAGTGGAGTCATTGGACACCCACAACCGGCAACCTGCAACCGATAGTGTGTGTATACACTCTACCACCCAAGTAAAATAAAAACAATCCAATGAAGAAAGAAAGCCAAACTCGCAAAAAAAAAACCAAAAAGGAACAGAAAAACCCACCTGACACAAAATCGTCAACGCCAGAGCCTTTGCTTGTCTTTTATTACTCAACCAAACCCACTCATACAATGCCGGTTGGGAATACGCGTTCCACAGCTTGCTAACCAGTGCAAAACTCCTTTTTTGGTCCATTAGGGTACGGTAGAAGTGGTGAGCGGGGGATGTGCGGTGAGGGTTTAGAGAGGCGGAAGTGGGGTAGGGATAGTCGGTGTTGGAAGAAGTGTTGTTGTTGGAGGTGTTGGATGAGATACGAGAGAGAGGAGAAGGAGGCGGTAGAGAGGAAGAGGGGGTGTAATGCGGATGAGACGACGGAAGGTAATAGCTGGGTGTGTCCAAGAACGACTGGTCCTCCCCCGCTGCGCTCCTGGTCCTAGGCTCAGGTGGTAAACACGCATATCGTAGAATCATAATCCACAATTCGGGAGGAAGATTGGGTAGCGGTCTTCCTGGTCGTGTTTCGTCTAAAATGTCGATAATATTGATACGTGGAGTAGTTGTCCGGACTACTTGTTTTACGAGTCGTTTCCATCTTGCGAGTGGGGATGATTGTTTTTTTGTCTAGGGAGGAAAAGGGAGAAGGGGGGGAAAGCTGGGAAAAGGTGAAAACAGACGAATCCATTGTCGTGGAAGGAAGAAACAAAGAGTTGTCGACTTGATGGATTGCCGAAACAGCCGAGTTATTCTCGAGACATAATTATTACGTGTGATTGCTCCGGAGCCTGGAAGTTTCCAAAGTGGAGGTCCAGAGTGTACCATAGGAGGAAGAGGAGTACGCCACTCACTCTGAGGGCCTTTGGAGTATGCATTGTGTACCGAAACTTTCCCTAAAAATACAGAAAACAGAGTGTAAATGTAATCCAACAGCACATGCCAAATTTGTAAACTTGTTTCCATACTTTCCGACGACCTTCCACATGAACAAACTCAGGTTCTTATCATTCCAGGCTTTCTGAACGCCAACAAGTTATGGTGTTGTGGTGGGTCCCAAGTCCGTTACTGGGTTACCGTCTGTCGTGACTCGTGAAGGTTGCCTCACAGGCCTTCGCAGTCCTTCCTCAGCCTGGTAGCCATAACCGGTTGCTGTCCGACCGTTCCAGTATTATGTATACACGCTTTCTCCTTCTCCTTCTCCGTCTTTAGGCAAGTTTTTACTTTGACTTTTACTTATATTATATTACCTACCCAGGTTTGAAGTTGCAACAACTTACCAGCAATCTGAACCCCCTCCTGAGTCACTGTAACGATACCAATTGACCGTTCAACACCAGCTTGGGCTTCGCCCGAGTCCCCCGCCGGTGTATCACTTCACACGTGTATGGTCCATGTGTGCTCGAGGCTATGATGTCACGGTCTTCAACTCCTATGACTCCGGCTCTAGAGAATGAATATAGGTCTCGGTTGATTTACTATCGCTCTGAAACCCTCGCAATCACCCATTGGATATCACTTGTATGAAGGGAGGCGGCTTGCATCTTATAATTGTCTATGTTCATTGAGAATATCTGAAGTAAAGGCGAGTTGATGCGCCACTTTCCTCATTCAGCAGACGACGCGCTGATACAGATCCAGTAATCAGTTTTGTAAGGGTCACGTCCCTTACTCTATATATAGCGCCTGCGGCGGTATTCACACTGTACCGAATATTGTGGCCTTTTGGTCCAGTTGGAGGTTGGGTCTCATCGCAGGCTGACCAATCCTTTACAAGTCTCTCTTTTGAAAATCACTTCCTAGGGGCTAGAGGCTGCTTCCGAACCACGACGTGTGGCTCATTGTCCCGTACTTGTTGCTCGAGCTATCCGTTGGAGATTTCTGTGCAAACTTAATCAACGAGAAGTCAGAACAGCAGGCTATGAGTAGCTATTCTGGCCATAGACCCATAGCAGCCGCTTTTACATAGTTCTGATCCATGATCAGCCTTCGCCAGATACTTAGATATGGCTATTTTGATCCACTGATATATACTACACTGCCATTCTAGTGCCACTGAATCTAATGAATCCTCCTCAGGCTCTTTCCTTGTCTCAGTTTTCTTGTCCTCTCCCTGTCACCCTTCTTCCCACCACGAGATATGTTTATCTAGACTGGCGGGATGCCTCTGCCTGAGCGCTACGGGCATGATATCAACCTCCACACCCCGACCTTTAAATATCTGGCCTGAATCTGATCGTTGGTATGAACACCAACCAATTAAAACTTCCATCTTGATACCAGCTTGAAATTGTGTATAAGGCTGAGGCACGCTGATACTATAGACTCCGATCCTGATTGACAAGCCCCTCCCTACCTTGGCTGTTGTTGCTCTCCTCTCTCATTTTCCTTCTCTCGTTCCTGCCGGACTTTCTGCCAGTAAGGACTAGAAAGATGGGCCAACGCTTTTTTATTCAACATCTCTTCTCATATACGCTACTACTGGCTGTTGTATTGTCCGGTAAGCGCGTTCTCTTGTATTTTCATGGACGAATTCGTGTTTAAACCGACTCTTTTGGGATTTTGTTCACTATACAGCTCGTGGCCAAAGTCTTACACTTGTCGCTTACGTCGCATTCGATGAACTCCCACTCGATGCAACATACATCCCAGTCGGTACCGCAGCTGATGGGGGGGAAACCACATTTCAATTTGATCAAACCAAGGAGTTTACCGACACAGACCTAGCAACCTTTACTGATGTGTACCATCTTTCAGGTGAAAGAAACAACCAGCTTCCCTCTATCAAGGTCTAATCTTGATGATTCTTTGAACCAACTTTAATTAATTACAACTTATCTTATATCACCAGGTGTTTTGGTTGCATCTGCTGCTGGATTCGAGTTCGAGATGACAGAAGTATTCAGTATAGTTTCTGGAACCGCACCTCCTCAGCAACAGAATGAGCACTTTGGATGCTCGAGCGAGGAACAGGGAGGGAGATCCGGGAGATGCGTAGTGTCTGAAGTACTTGTTCAAGGAGATACTACCCCGGTCGAGATTTTCACCCACACCGGACCAGCCCTAACTACATTTGTGCTCGCAATTGAGGGCGAAACAACAAAGACAATGGCGACTACGACGGCAATTTCAACAAATTCAGAACCATCGGGAAACTCGTACGTCCATTTCCGTTCTGATTGATAGAATGTAAAAAGTCTTCATGCTACTTATAGGAATTCTGGATTCTTCGCAAATAGAGCAGCTGTCATCGGAACTTTCTTAGCTGTGGGCATTGTGATCATTACTGTCATCGTCTTTCTTCTGCTCTTCAGATATCGTCGCAAAGCTCGGGAAAGGTCTGTTCCAGGCAGTGAGGACAGTGTTCGACCATTTGATCTCAAATATCACCCTCCTGACGTATTGCCGCCCATTCCCGAGAGTTCTGAACATAACTCCTCGTCTTTCAGACCCTTTGATATGAAATACGAACAGCCAACAATAGAGCCCGCTGGTCAGGCTACACCATCATCTATGCGACAGGCTCTGGACCTCAGCTCTTCCAGTGCACCTCAGAATCCGCAGCCGTCGCCATCGCCACTAAGCCGTCCGAATTCCAGTCATTCAACTATTCAAACTACTTCTACGCCCACTATCCGTCAGATGCATCTTCAGCAAGAAGCTGACGCTTTCCGTCAGCAAGTGCGAGAGCTACAGCAAACAGTGAATGCATCAAATGCTGGTGTACAAGTGGCTATGGCGAGGATTTTGGGTCATATCCAGGCGTTGGAGGTTCAGCTCAATTCGGATTGGGCGAGAGGCTTAACAGATGAGCCGCCACCGACGTATACATCGGCTGATTCAAGGACGAATGGATGTGAGCACTCTTAATTCGTTCATGTTTAATTATCAAACTGAAGCAGGCTTTTCAGAAGAATTATTATTAAAGTTTGAGAAGACAGTTAATATACTCGTGTACTGCGTCCTAACCGCTTGAACCCTGCAGACTGTTTACGTTCTCGATAGTAGCTTTATTGCATGGGTTACTTACATTGACAACCGACAACATTAACATAGAAAGATGCGAGTGGGAAGGGAAACAAGTTGTACAGAGATCAGAACAGAACAAGCGATGGAAGATGGAAGATGGATGGGTGACAAGGAGAAGGAACGACTCGCAAACCCAACCCCGAGCAACCAACCAGCCGGCCAGTAAAGTGTAAATTCCAATCCTTCAAACACTCCTTCCTTTTCCTTAATAATAACAGTCCCAACCCGACTCCAAGTCCAACTCCTCCTTTGACTCTTATTCTCAAACAAACACCCCCACGTCCCCAAGCCCAACTCCAACCCCACCCCGCACGTAAAACGTCAAACGTCAAACCCAAATACCAAACACCCAAACGCAACGCATAGCCAACCCAAACCCAAAGACCCAAAGAACCAACCAAAATTAGACTCAACTCCAAACCCAAAATCACCAAAGACTCAAATATAAAGTCAAGGAACAAGAAGGGTAAAATGAAAGAACCAAAGAACGGCGATAGCCTATACATATCCCATATCCCATACATATTCCATAGCCAATAGCACCCCACAGCCCACATAACCCATAGCCCACATAACCCAAGCCCACATAACCCAAACGAGCCAAATGAGGTCAACCAACCAGTAACCAGTAAGACGACAGCAACGAACGGGAACGGCAGCAGTGAGACCCAATAGTCGGGAACAGCCAACCCCCAATAGCCAACAGCCAACAGCCAGGAACGCAACGCTAACAGCCAGCCAATGGCCAAGAACACCGTTATCATCATCATCAACAGCCTTCGCTTCCACCACCGCTTCCGCCATCCATCATACCACATCACAATTTCCATCATAATTTCCATAATTCCATGGTGGAAGGTACGTGGTACAAGGTTTGCAGTATGCGGTATGCGGCGGCGGCGAGGTTGAGACGAGAACCGCGGAGGATCAACAACAACGACATCACCCAACCCACGTCAAGAACAACAACAACAACAGCAATGCGGAAAGATGCGAAAACGAAATGCGAGGGAGGGCCGAGAACGAAAGGTACCGAGATGGGAACAGAACGGAACAGAACGGTAAACAGAACAAGGGATGGAAGATGAAAGATGGAACGAAGAAGGCGTTGGATGGATGGATGGGTAACGGGGTGACGGAAGACGGGTAGGTAACGGACGGGAGAAGAGGGGCAACGTGGACCAAGACTAAGAAGACCGAGAGAATTGGAGCCGGAGACGGAGAAGTGGAGTCATTGGACGCCCACAACCCGCAACCTGCAACCGATAGTGTGTGTATACACTCTACCACCCAAGTAAAATAAAAACAATCCAATGAAGAAAGAAAGCCAAACTCGCAAAAAAAAACCAAAAAGGAACAGAAAAACCCACCTGACACAAAATCGTCAACGCCAGAGCCTTTGCCTGTCTCTTATTACTCAACCAAACCCACTCATACAACGCCGGTTGGGAATACGCGCTCCACAGCTTGCTAACCAGTGCAAAACTCCTTTTTTGGTCCATTAGGGTACGGTAGAGGTGGTGAGCGGGGGATGTGCGGTGGGGGTTTAGAGAGGCGGAAGTGGGGTAGGGATAGTCGGTGTTGGAAGAAGTGTTGTTGTTGGAGGTGTTGGATGAGATACGAGAAAGAGGAGAAGGAGGTGGTAGAGAGGAAGAGGGGGTGTAATGCGGATGGGACGACGGAAGGTAATAGCTGGGTGTGTCCAAGAACGACTGGTCCTCCCCCGCTGCACTCCTGGTCCTAGGCTCAGGTGGTAAACACGCATATCGTAGAATCATAATCCACAATTCGGGAGGAAGATTGGGTAGCGGTCTTCCTGGTCGTGTTTCGTCTAAAATGTCGATAATATTGATACGTGGAGTAGTTGTCCGGACTACTTGTTTCACGAGTCGTTTCCATCTTGCAAGTGGGGAAGATTGTTTTTTGTCTAGAGAGGAAAAGGGAGAAGGGGGGGAAAGCTGGGTAAAGGTGAAAACGGACGAGTCCATTGTCGTGGAAGGAAGGAACAAAGAGTTGTCGACTTGATGGATTGCCGAAACAGCCGAGTGGTTCTCGAGACATAATTATTACGTGTGATTGCTCCCGAGCCTGGAAGTTTCCAAAGTGGAGGTCCAGAGTGTACCATACGAGGAAGAGGAGTACGCCACTCACTCTGAGGGTCTTTGGAGTATCCATCGTGTACCGAAACTTTCCCTAAAAATACAGAAAACAGAGTGTAAATGTAATCCAACAGCACATGCCAAATTTGTAAACTTGTTTCCATACTTTCCGACGACCTTCCACATCAACAAACTCAGAGAGCTGTAGAAGAAAGGTTCTTATCATTACAGACTTTCTGAACGCCAACAACTTGAAGTCATGGTGTTATGGTGGGTCCCAAGTCCGTTACTGGGTTACCGTCTGTCGTACTTATATTACCTACCCAGGTTTAAGTTTGAATCCCAGTCCGCAAATTGCTGAACCCTTCTGACTCTGAGCAACTGTACCAACAACAATTGACCGTTCAACGTTCAACACCAGCCTCACATCAGTAAAACGGCAAACCCGCTTTTTCCCGACTTTTCAGCAACTTTTTCCGGTAAGCGGTCGGCTTTCAAAACACAGGCCCCATCGCTTTTCAAAGTATCAAATACTTTCACAAGTGATGCCCCCGAGAGCCAAAAGGTCGACAAAAGTTCCAAAAAGTTACAGACTAAAGCAAAGAGAGCAGAGCGAAAAGCTGTATTCTAGCGGCAGGTGGACTGGGAGACCTGGCAGTTTTGTTCTCAATGCATAATCGAGACTGGTGTTGGGAACGTCCAGCCCTGCGTCATTAACTTCCTTTAGAGAGTCGGCAGCATAGTACATGCCATAAGTGCCATTCAACCTGTCCAGAATTTCGGTGTTGTAACTGTCCACCTGTGCATTAGTTGGAGCCAAGATTGCGCGGTTGACACAGTGGGTCACATCGTCCAACAACTCAGGTGGGTACACAAAGTCAATCAGCTCTGAGCGTGACTCCACCTCACCGATTAAACCCAAAGGAACATCCTCTCCTAAAGAGCCTTCTCCTATGCTGTCCACAAAGCTTGCAAATTCGGGATCCTCGGCATTCCGACATGGGATAGTGAGGCTGACCTGCTCAAACAGCGACCACAATGAACTATTCTTCAAGCACACATCCACGACTCGCAAACGTGAGCCACCCTGAACCACTGGGCAAGTCTGCTTGAAGTCACCCAAAACAATGAGGCGCTTCCCACCAAAAGGTTCCCGACTCCCCATCACGCACCTGCAGGTATTGTCGACACATGCCAATACTGCTCTGTTAGCCATTGGACATTCATCCCACACAATGAGGGCCGTTTCACGAATCAGGTCCACTCGGGAGTGGTGGGCTTGCAACGGTGATAGCAACAACTCGTTGCCATCATTGACAGGGATCTATCAACCCATGAAGACAATGAGAGATGAATGGGCACCAGCAATCCAACACCACTTACTTTGAAAGTTGAATGAGTTGTTTGACCCCCAGGATATTGTTGTGCAGCAAAAGCCGATGTAGCTGTTGCCAGCACTATCAAACCTTGGGACCTCAGTTGATTGCAGATAGCCCGGATGAGAAAAGTTTTTCCTCGGCCTGCCTTCCCGTCGACAAATAACAATATTTGGTCGTCCTCTGCAATGGCATCCATCACACCATTGTAGATATAGAGCTGTTCTGAATTGAACACAGTGATGGAGCGGTCTGCAGCAGCACCCAACTGTTCATGGTCCGACCACCTTGCTAACTCATGGAACACCTCAGTGGAAAAGGAGGACAGATTTGGGAGACCATAGCTAGCCAAGGAAGACCCATACTCCTCCAGCAGCAAAGCCAAGTCACAAAGTCCTTGATCTATACCCAACTGGTCGTTATTGAGCTTAAGAATGTGGTCCAAGCAGATGTCGTGTTGGAAGTGCTCCCATAGTTCAATAGGAGAAGGCACACATTCATTTTGCAGTAAATGGATGAACAGCACGCGCAGTTGACCTGGAGTACGATAGGAGTCCACAGCCTCCTGGAAAGCCACATGAGCTTCATTGTCATGAGCAAACAGACCCATTGCCACCGCTGCCTCTTGAAAAGTGGGATAAGTTAAACCGTTCACTGTTTGCAGCTCGATGAATGACCGGACAGCTTTGTGCAGAGGAATGGTCCGCAAATAAAAGATTTCACCGTGAGACGGCAGCACTGAGTGAACACGGCTGACATGACGGTTATGTATGCCTCTCTGAATGACATGGCGAGGATTGGGATTATCGACTGAGGGTCTCTCGCGGAAATAGCCATCTTTGCCGTCCTTGTCCACAGAAAAAGGGGCCAGTAGAAAATCTTGATAATACTGGCTGTACGTCAACCCTTCAAAAGTGCACTGCACACCATCAACGCTGTATGCACCATCAGGGCGGTGAAAATATCGCTCCAAAGGCGACAGCGACCTCCCAGAGTTGGATCGTGCATAAACCATCCGAGTGTCACGATCCTCACCGTGCACTGCCAAAGAAGATACAGCTGGTTCTTTGAAAGCGATGTGGTAACCCAGGACACACCACACTGCTTCCCCAGCCGTCAAGAACCGCCCTTTCCAGTACTCATTGATCTCATCAACTTTGGGCTTCCTTGCCGATAGTGTGGCACTATCGTTGAGTTGTGAAGATACGGGACATGTAATTCGATATGCTGCACTATCAGGTCCTATTTCCACATGTTAATAGTGCTGACCACTGACTGGAAAGACGCAGCTCACCTTTTTGGATGTATTTGAATAAGTATTGGAAAATGTGCGAAGTGTTTGCCACCTCAAAGTTGATGTGACACTGGAATTTGCGAATGAGAGGCAAGCAGTGAGCGACGACCCACTGATCAGCTTCAGTCTGTTGTTGGTAATGTACTCTTCCCTCCGAGTCTATGGTGGTGGTGTCCTGAACAGGGTGAGGATAGTTGAATTGGCAAGAGCGCTTTCCATGTTTGTCAACGCGTTGGCAGTAGTCCGAAGGAGGTTCAGAAGGCTTCAGATGCTTGTGCATCATGAATTTTTGAATCAGCTCTTTGTCAGCCTCATGCAAAGGCATCTCTGCTGACACAATGCTGTCAATGGCCAAGGGGTCATCGCAGTCTGATTCGTACTTGATAAGGATATGAGCATGTGGCAGACCCCACTGCTTCTGGAATTCTACCGAGCGAACCATATACAGCACTTTTCCTGCTCGCGGAAACATAGTGTGTAGAGCTTTTTTGAGCAGGCTCAGCCGGCGGCGGAAGGCTCTTGCAACAACCATGGGAACATCCGAAAAGTCTTGACCGGGTCGAAGCCTCGCACGAATTTCTGGCCATTCGGGATTGCACGTCATGGTAATGAAAAACGTTGGAGGTCCATACGTGGCAGCAATAGCCAGCGAGTCAGTGATCTGCTCCGACGACCACCGTCTTGAGCCGAGAAACGATGCAGGTAGGTAAACATTCTCATTGTCAGGGAGAGCATTCACTCCCATCAGTTCAGCGTCTTGGGCATGGAAGCGAGCCTGGGGAGATGTCAGTACTTAGAACAATGCACCATGCAGAGACAACACACTTGATTGGCACGAATGTAAAGCAGTCTGCACTCTATGTTGCAGGAGAACATGTCCACCAAATACTCATTGGTCAGTCTTCCAAAGATCATGAACCTCTCTTCCTGCAGGATCCGGATGCGATAATACCACAGTTGAGTGGTTGAAATGCTATCCTCCACATCACTCAACATCTGCACCAGCTCACCACCTTGCAAGTTTGAAGACAAACCCCAACCCAGTGACGCATGCGGAAAGAAAAGAGGATAGGCGAGAGGTTCCCATAACCGGCTCGTGGTCCCCAGGTAACACTCTGAACTGTCTTGATGGACCACTACCAAAGATCGGGACTGGACTTGAGTGGAAGTGGTGTTCTCATAGTTAATGATGGCAGCTATTTCCTTCACTGATGAGCCTTCACGAAGGACTATGTTCATGCCTGGACACTGTGCCTCAGAAAGACCACTGAGTACCGTGAGAGACTGAACAAACGGATTGACCCTCAGTAAAGCCTTCTTTACGGCGCTGATCCAGACAGGGGGTAGAGTAGATGCCCATTGAGCATGTGGCAGTGAAGAATTGGCAAATCCATCAAATAGCAGCCAACACACAGATGAATTGTGGTGTTTGGGCCAGAGACGGTGGTAGACTCGGCCTTGGATGGAAAAAAAAGCAGGAATGTTTTTGGAGTACTTCAACCATGGAAACTCTTCGGAGGTTTCCAGAGACGCAAATGAAAAGACCAAATTGAGGATCCGCAAGCTATTGGATAAGCCAGGGTCGTTAATGAATTGCAGGTATTCATCAGGAAGGGGGGGTAGGGCCAGCACATTTCCCAAGAATTTCCCTTTGTCTCCACAACAAAACCCAGGCCATTCACCCGTCAGCAGGATGAGGCCACAATAATTACATTCGTGGCGTTTGTTATTGCGAATTGCTCCCCACACCAAGCGAGGTGCCGAGATGGAGCCTAACTCCCACAACTCGCAGCTGCTCAGTCAAGGCATGCCAGTCAGAGGCGGATGCTCAGTGGTTGTAGTAGTGCTGGAGAGAAGAGGACTACTGAAACAATATACTATGTATTCATTGTATTTGATATACATGACACGAATAGCATTTGTCACTGTGCTGAGAGAGGGAAATGGAGACAGTGCACAGCTTCATGCGCAGGCAAATCCGAGACATCGTTGAGCAGAAAGCTGAATCGCCTCGTCAGACAATAGAAGGGCTGAGAACACCTGGGAAGACTCACCAGGCCATCCGCAAGCAGATCGAGATATTATCTAGTTGCTCCAGTGCCACGTCTGCGAACGGCCAGGACACAACATCACAGTTGATCTCAGGAGAAAATTGGTTGAGAGGATTGTTGCGGCTTCTCTCCAAGAACACAGAGAAATGACCAGTGAGTGTGAAGGATCCAAAGATCCTCCTGAAACCACAGACATATGCAATACTTGAGACGGAGCTGTCATGGCCTGTGTCAAGGTACAGCCGCTCTAGGAACGTAATCAAGAAGACTGCAAAGTGTTGTAGTGCGGTGGGAGGGGTAACTTCCAGCATGAAATGGATGGTGACCCCATGTTCCGAGAAAGTTTCGTATGGGAACAACATAAGTGCATGGAGGTGGAGGGCGAGAGTGCTGACAGGAGCAGAAAAAACCACAGGAGCATACATGAAAGTCATGGGCTGCATAGTAATTTGAGCACAATGTACAGGACAGGAACAGCGAAAATGTACAGTTAAGAGGCAGGCAATAGCGTCAGTGCAGTGAGACGTGGCGTGGTTGACCGAGTTGAGTTGTGCACACAACTTGTCAGGTGGTTGTGAGGAAATATCAAGCCAGCCCGATGCGAGATAGTCCTTGAACATGGCGAGCACTAACCAAAAATCCTTAGTAAATCAACCTGTCATTAATATACAGAACACATACGTTTTGGGACCACTACAGCAGAGACACCAAAGTACATTGGATACTACCATTTACAGATCTGAAATCAGCCCCATTCACAACTTCTCCTTTCGCTTTCCACGGACCTTGGCAGTAATGTCAGAGGCAGCATCATTAATGAGGAGACTGCCAGCAGTGACAGCGATCTCGCTGGCAGTAGAGCATTGAGCATCAGGTTGAGGTGGAGCAGCAGTGCCCAAATCACCCGGCAAAACATCCACAGCCGATTCAAAAGCAGGTTGAATCGGCAATCCTTCGAAACTGCGGGGGATCAGAAGAGAGATGGACTCAAGCACCATGAGACACATACCGACGCTTCTTAGGCTCTGAGCCACTGTCAGTAGTAGGCTGAGCGGTGGAAGTGGTATTGCTAAAGAGCGCCGATTAGTCACCAAAAAGCAAGACGATGTAGTGGCAACATACATTGAGGCAAGAGCACTAAAACGGCATTTGCAGCCAGTGGGCAGGGAAGAACCTCCATTACCACCACATTGGAAGGAGCCACGTTCGCACCTCCTCCAAGGTTGAGGACGACAGAGGAGAGGTCAATGTGAAGGGTGTTGTTATAAAAACCGCGGATCGCACCGACAGCATAAACCAAGTTGCCGACATTAGGGACTGGCACCTTGGTCCATCTCAGGGAGGTAGGATCCATGCACATACTGAAAGATGTTAGTGGTAGTAAAGAGACGCCTATGTGATCCACATACCGAAGGCTGAAAGATTGCACAGTTCCGGTGATGAACTCAGATGAAGCAACAACAAAAGTTTTGGTTTGGGCATAGGACGGTGGGACATTGTTGTTGGCGGTGGAGAGCACCGTGCCCGTGAAGACTGTAACAGGGACACGGAAGTCCGGAAGTCCGTCTTGATAGTTGTCGTTGGTGGGATTGCCAGGGAAAGGATACAAATACAGCAGTTCGAGGATGACGGGTGAGTCATTTGAAGGAACAAACCATTTTGCAAAGAGGAAAACACAGGTGTTATCGAGTAGGAGTTGAGACCCAGGGCAGTGCCACACGCGAATCTACAGAGTACGTAAATCAGTCAACATGCACAGAAAAGTAGTCAGTGGCAAACGCACCAAAGCAGAGCAACTGATGTTGGGATCACAGGTAGCGATCGATGTCGTGTATTCCCCATAAGTCTTGCCGGCTATGGTGGTAGTGTGACCATTGATGACAGAGAAAATGCCACAGATTTGGGAAGAGGAGGTAGTCATTGTTAGAAGAAATCGAATGCAGATTGACGAAGGACTTACCAGTGTTATTTATAGTGTTGGCAGAAGCAGCCAATGATGCACTCATCACTGATTGTGGGCAAGGCGGGGTGCAGATCAGGAGAGAGAGAATGACGATGAGCGGCTGGGAGCAGAAGAAGGACAGCAGGAAGGACAAAATGGGGAGAAGGAAGACATTGTGAAGTCATCTGTGCAGATTTTCAGCTGGTTGGTGAAGGGATCAAGGGCAAGGAGGACTGGGCAGTGCAAAGAAAATGAAAAAAAGGCAGTGAGCATGTCATGTGGACCATCGGAAGGGGACACGACTCACAGCAGAGGGAGCCAGCAATGCAAAAAGAGCATAAGAGAAAGTGGATGGCGAATGGAAGTTGATCAGCAGAGCTGGAGAACGGAGGAGAGCCAAACAGATGCAAAAGCAACGGAACTTGAAAACAGCATATGACGGTAGAAGAGAAATGGAGAGTGGTCAGCCGTGCTGGGGAACGGAGAACGGCTCTGCGAGAGAGAAGAAAAAAAACAGGCACACAGCAGCAATTAGGCAAAGGCTAAAACAGGAGCTTTGCAACACACACCTAAAGTGAAGGCAAGTGCTTGCAGATGTTACGTTTGAGGAGCTTCCATAGGTCGATAGGGTAGGAACACAAAGGAGAAATGGTGAAGAGGGGCAGGCCAAGCCTGAAGAACACAGTTGACCTAGTCAACAGTGCACATACGACCTAGTCGTATGAGTGAAGAGAGAACGCAGGTATGAAAACTCAGCCCATGGCACCGGCGCGTGCGCAGCCAGGACCGTTGGGCGAGAAACGTTGAGAGGCGAAGGAGGTTCCGAAGGAAGACGACGTGGCACAGGTGCGGTTGCCGTGAGAACGATACCATATAAGGGTCGTGGGACAACAAACATAGCACGCAAAAAGAGCACCATAATTTTAAAGATATGGGTTATTTACAGATCGTTCTTCTAGTATACTCGAGAATAGTATCCTAGTGTCATGCTGCCCACTCTCATCACACATCATCTTAGACATCGCCTCATCCCTATGGCCGTCATTCTCTAGCCCACTCCTACATTCAGAATACCCGGCGTACAAAGGCAAGCAAACTGGCTGAACTGAAAACATTGTCCGTAAAGTTTCGTAGATTGAGTGCTGAAAAGACTAGTCAGCAACAGTGATGATAAAGTATCAGGCGTAGTTACTCTACGAGTGCAACCGGTCAGGAGAAAGACAGGAAGTATCCCAGTAGCGTGTTATCTGTTACCGGATGGTGTGAGCACGGTTTTTCTGAGCAAATAAAATCAATAATAATAAAGATGAAAAACCAGTGAAAGTTAAAGAGACACACCGCTCGAGATATCCCCGTACGGTCACCGTCTTCCTCGTTCATTTTCGCTGAATACATATGCGAAGGTTACTCAAGATGTTGTATGCTTGAAGTGTTGCTATAATCCAAGGGACTTGAGGAGCTTGAAGAAGGGCCTTTGGTGGAGGAGACTTGAATTCTTTAGGATGTAGTACTTGAGGGGTCAAGAATGTTGAGGCCAGACAGATACATGCATTGCCAAGGGCCAAACGACGACGACGGACCAACATGGTTGATGTAATGTGGCTTGGTACTGTATAGCAGCGGAGTTCGAATGGAACTTGAAGAATTTTGGAAACGCGAGACGCGCGCTCGTCAGATACTGCCAGCTGTATACAGAGAAGGTAGACCTCCAATCTGAGCTCTCCAGCATGTGAGAGAGGCTGGACCAACTTGTAGGAGAGTTACTTAAAATAATACATACTACACACAGGAACTACTACTGAG
This sequence comes from Tetrapyrgos nigripes, assembly GCA_013368315.1. NCBI lineage: Eukaryota > Fungi > Basidiomycota > Agaricomycetes > Agaricales > Campanellaceae > Tetrapyrgos > Tetrapyrgos nigripes. The sequence goes on along the minus strand of JAACJM010000262.1, from coordinate 79,812 downwards.
TATAGATGTAGTTGACTGCTTCCAAAAAAAGCAGCTGCGGAAGCTGGTGAAAAGCTTTCACCGGGTACCAAAAAGCGAAAGGATGAAAAAAGTCCCAGGAGAAAAGCCGATCAAAAGCGATCGTCGGGAAAAGGCACCAAAAGGACCTAAAAGCCGGAGAAAGTCGATTTGCCGTTTTACTGATGCAGCCTCGCCCGAGTCCCCCGAAGTGCCATATCACGCCTATGGTCCATGTGTTCTCAACGCTCTGACGTCACCGTCTTCAAGAACTCGAGGACTCCGGCTCCGGCTCGATGATCACGTTCTCAGCCTACATACATAGGCTTCCTTAAAACCTTTCAGCCACTGCCCAGTGCTGGACTATCGCTACATAGTCTGTGTAGCAACATGCTGCGCAGTATCACTAACATTGGCAGATAGATTCTATCACTATCAGTATCTACACCAAGGTTTCATATCCATCGCCATCACCCTTCTGCCCTCTTCAAGTTCTGGAGGCTTTTTTTACTCTGATACTATCTGGCACGTAGCGCTCAGGCATCAGGCGTCCCACAGGTCTAGTAGATAAACATATGAACGAGAATGATGATGAAACCAGCTTGACAACACCCCTGACCTTTCTGAATCTGATCATTGGTATGAACACCAATCAATTACAACTTCCATCTTGATACCAGCTTGAAATTGTGCATAAGGCTGAGGCGCGCTGATACTATAGACTCCAATCCTGATTGACAAGCCCCCTCCCTCCCTTGGCTGTTGTTGCTCTCCTCTCTTATTTTCTTTCTCTCGGTCCTGCCGGACTTTCTGCCAGTAAGGACTAGAAAGATGGGCCAGCGCTTTTTTATTCAACATCTCTTCTCATATACACTACTACTGACTGTTGTATTGCCCGGTAAGCGCGTTCTCTTGTATTTTCATGGACGAATTCGTGTTTACACCGACTCTTTTGGGATTTTGTTCACTATATAGCTCGTGGCCAGAGTCTTACAATTGTCGAGTACGTCAATTTACACCCACCCGATGCAACATACACCCCAGTCGGTACCGCAGCTGATGGGGGGGGAAACCACATTCCAATTTGCTGGAACCGAAACTGACAATCATGCGGTGCACCATTTTTCAGGTGAAAAGAGAACCAACTTCCCTCTGTCAAGGTCTAATCTTGATGATTCTTTGAACCAACTTTAATTAATTACAACTTATCTTATATCACCAGGTGTTTTAGTTGCATCTGCTGCTGGATTCGAGGCCGAGATGACAAAAGTATTCAGTATAGTTTCTGGAATCGCACCTCCTGTTCAATTTCATGAACACTTTGGATGCTCGAGCGAGGAACAGGGAGGAGGATCCGGGAGATGCGTATTCTCTGAACAATTTGTTCAAGGAGGTATTACTACCGGCCTGATCGGAATTTTAACGACCACCGGACCAGCCATAGCTACACGTGTGCTCGCAATTGAGGACGAAACAACAAAGACAATGGCGACTACGACGGCAACTTCAACAAATTCAGAACCATCGGGAAACTCGTACGTCCATTTCCGTTCTGATTGATAGAATGTAAAAAGTCTTCATGCCCACTTATAGGAATTCTGGGACAGTGGAGACTGCGGCAACTTCAGCAACTTCAGAACCATCGGGAAACTTGTATGTCCATTTCCATTCCGATTGATAGAATGTAAAAAGTTTTCATGCCCACTTATAGGAATTCTGGATTCTTCGCAAATAGAGCAGCTGTCATCGGAACTTTCTTAACTGTGGGCATTGTGGTCATTGCTGTCATCGTCTTTCTTCTGCTCTTCAGATATCGTCAGAAAGCTCGGGAAAGATCTGTTCCAGGCAATGAGATCGGTGTTCAACCATTTGATCTCAAATATCACCCTCCTGACGTATTGCCATCCATTCACGTGGACTCTGGACATAGCTCCTCGTCTTTCAGACCCTTTGATCTGAAATACGAACAACCAACAATAGAGCCCGCTGGTCAGGCTACACCTTCATCATCTATGCGACAGGCTCTGGAGTTCAGCTCTGCCAGTCCACCTCATAATCCGGAGCCGTCGCCATCGCCACTAAGCCGTCCGAATCCTAGTCATTCAACTATTCAAACTACTTCTGCGCCAACTGTTCGTCAGATGCATCTTCAGCAAGAGGCCGACGATTTCCGTCAGCAAATGCGAGAGCTAGTGCAGCAAACAGTGAATGCATCAAATGCTGGTGTACAAGTGACTATGGCGAGGATTTTGGGTCATATCCAGGCGTTGGAGGTTCAGCTCAATTCGGATTGGGCGAGAGGCTTAACAGATGAGCCGCCACCGATGTATACATCAGCTGATTCAAGGACGAATGCATGTGAGCGCTCTTAATTTGTTCATGTGTTTTAACTATCAAACTGAAGCAGGCTTTTCAGAAGAATTATTATTAAAGTTTGAGAAGACAGGGAATAGATGGGTCTCCTTTAATATACTCGTGTACTGGTGTACTGCGTCCTAGCTGTTTGAACCCTGCAGACTGTTTTACGTTCTGGATAGTAGTGTTATTGCATCAGTTGCTTACATTGATAACCGACATGCGATGCTCATCAACAACAGTAACAATAACATAGAAAGATGCGAGGGGGAACATCAGTAAAACGGCAAATCGACTTTTCCCCGCTTTTCGGAGCTTTCGGTAACTTTTTCCCGTAAAGCCTTTTGATCGGCTTTTCTGACGGAAGCTTTTTCCGTCTTCTACTTTTTTCCGGAAGCTTTTTCTGTCTTTTACTTTTTTCCATATGGCATCCACTTTTAAACGACTTTTACTGAGCTTTTCTGGACGACCTCACTTTCTACATGTCAAGCATAAAATAGACTCACTGTACCAATAGATTATAATTATACAACACACGCACTCAAACCTGTGTTAATATATGTAATTGATTGAGCGAAGTGTGTAGTATACTAGATCTGACTGGGTTTCCTCAGATGGCACTATAATAGCAGACAGGGGAGGAGGAGGGACATTTAGAGGTACTGGCCCTGACAGGGGACGACGCCACAAAAAGGGGAAATTCCTTATAAGGGCTTATAAGGCCAGTAAAATGACCAAAACTCAAAGCAATGCACCATTAATATCTTGATCAGAAAATTACCAGCCAGTTTGGTACAAGGTCAGACAATGCTTAAGATAAATTTCAGATTGAGAATTATGTCTCTAATAACACAGAAGAATTTAATTTTGTGGAATACAGCCATGAGTAGAACATCAAGCAAAGAAATTTGCATTGTACTTTTGTTTCTTATTTAAGACTATTTTCCAAAGGATAAATACAGTCTAAAGAATTGCTGAAATAATTGCTGATCTTAAACTACCAGCCAATTCAGTATATGCTCACATAACCAGAAAGAAAATGCTTAATGTGACAATGTCTGTAATGCCTTGGTGTAGCAAAATTTTTGATACAGTTTTGGATCTGTATACTGCAGTACAACTAATGGTGAAATACTCAACCTAGCACTCTTCCTTATAAAGTATTTCAAGTGAAACTTGGAATTTAATCTTGGTTATTAGAAAAGCTTACTCTGCCTTGTATTATAATCATCATTGTATATGGTTAACAGGATCTGAATAAATATTGAAATTGCAAGAGCAGAAAGAGACATGGAAAGTAAATGAACTATCAGAGATTTTTCACCTAGCATCATCAGGACAACTTGGTTGCCTATAGGGCTTAATGAAGACATGGCCTTTAAAAGGTTCATAATGATCTTGGACATGGAAACAATCTGTAGAATATCAGAGATGATAGGCCTCAATGAAAATCTAATGCTCAAAAGGCTCAAAATAATGTTGGCCTTAGGATCGTTCAGAGAACAAGAGTCGAACTACTTCGCAAATTTATTCTTGATAGGGAAATGATTAAGTATTCCTTGGACCTGTTTGAGGTATACCAATATTATGTTGTTTGATGTGGTCCATAATGACCTTACTGAGGCCAACTCCCACTAGTCAAATTGACCTGCAAACTCTTGGAAGAAGTAGGTAGCATACATGTGCACCTTTGATTCTGCACAACGGAAGTTACAGAAATACTCCAGCCTTTCAGAGCACAAGTATATTAGTGTGTCTTACAACAGTCAGTGTAATACTGCCCATTAAAAATCTTGTTGTCATATTCTCAATTGCGCAGATCAAATTCCTGACAACTCTTACAGGGAATTAAATGATAGCAGGAATTGCCACTCAGATCATGATGAGCATGGATAAAAATGATGAATGTACGAGTGTATTGTAAGAATATCTACAGGCTACAAGTGATAGATATACAGGTAGAAAGCATCAAAGAAGAAAATGATACAGGGCAGACAACAATTATAGAGACGATGATGGAGGCATCAATAGGATAGGTGTAGGTGACGAGGGAAAGGAAGGTGTTGACAAGATAATGGGGCATGTATGTAACCTGGAGGCAGAGACAATGAGGGAGGAAGGCGTTGACAAGGATAGATGTGGGTGACAGGAGGGGGGGAAGGTGTTGATGAGATAATGGACCATGTATGTAACTTGAAGGCAGAGACGGTGGGGGAGGAAGGCATGGACGAGATGATAACAAGGTGCAGACGAGATGATAACAAGGAGCAGATGAGATGATAACAAGGAGCAGACGAGATGATAACAAGGCGCAAACGAGATGATAACAAGGCATGGACGAGATGATAACAAGGCGTGTATGTAACTTGGAGGCAAAGCAAACTGCAAGATAAAGTGACATACATAATAAATGCAACAACCAATGAATGCGTAAAGGAAAAGGGAAAGCTTGACGTGCAGACAACAACTAGTTGTTGGGTGAACCTGGTCAGACTTCATTCCTATTAGTGAAAGATCTAGAGCAAGTAAGCGGCATACCTTAGTCATTACCAGCATCGCCCAAAGCATCACCATTGCCTGACCCACCACTGTTGTTGCTCGACCCACCACCGATGTTGCCTGATCTACCACCATTGTTGCTCGACCCACCACCGATGTTGCCCGACCCACCGCCGTTGTTGCTCGACCCACCACCGACATTTCCTGATCCACCACCGTTGTTGCTTGACCCACCGCTGACATTGCCCGATCCACCACCATTGTTGCCTGACCCACCACCGTTGTTGCCCAACCCACTGCCCTCTCTCAAGCTATTGCCCATGTTGAGAATCTCTTGCACAGCAGCAGCCATGTCCTGCTGTCCTTTATGCACTGCTTCGGCATATGTTTTGAGTGTGTCAGATGGCGACTCAGCCAGATGTTGCGAGGTAACTGTGATTGCCTTCTTCACATCCTTGACAAGATCCTTTGCCTTCAACGCTGCATCCACAATGGTGTCAATGTTTTTAGTGCTCAAGGCCAACTTTGCATCGGCAAGAAGCTGCTTTGCTGATGCGGCAGAAGCTTGAGCAGTCTCAGCAGCCTTCTGTGCAGTGTGTTCCTGAAGACGAGCTGCAAGGGCTTCTTCCTTCGCCTCCTGCTGATTGAGAGGCTCACAGTCAGAGTCCTCCTCTTCAGAAGATTACTCGTCTACCACACGGCCAAAAACCATCCTGGTAGACATTGCATCAAAAGGGTTGGCCACAAACACACAGATGCAGACACTCACTTGTCCCACCAAGTAAGGGTTTCTTTGGCCCAAGGGTCATCTTCCCGAAAGTCCTTGACAATGAGTTTGTGGAAGTCGTTGTATGAGAACTCATGATCTTGAGAACTCCATCTGTCCTTGTCTGAGAGTGCAAACCTGACCTGTAAGGAAGTTGGAGACATGGTTTATCAAGCAGACGGACAGAGAAACGACTTACTTGACCAGCGACATAAGCTATAAAACCTGGCGTGATGTGGAGTATACGATCGTTTCTGGCGTTGGAATTACCCAGAGCGGAAGTGACGTCAACGACCCCTGTAAAAGCATATTGCGGTCCCAGTAGGATGGAACAAGCAGACTGACACACAGATCAGTATACGCAGGTCAGTATAAGATACAGGAGAAGACTGCCAACACATACCCTAATTAGTGTCATAGACCGATAAAGACCCTTGAACAGGTTGGTGGGGTCATACTCATTGGCGTCATACACAAAGAAAGGAAAAGACTTGGCAGTGACCTTCGACCTTCCCTCCCTGAACTTTAACATGACCCTATCAGGAGGTGAGACTAAAACAATTCACCATTCAGAGAATGACTTACTTTGTGCTGTCTCTCTCAAATCCTGTGCAAAAGGTGATAGGGCAAAGCAGCTCGGCCGTGTACTTGTGGTTGAAGCCGCGTTTTTCCTTTCCTTTGTCAGAGGGATTGATGGGTGGATCTAGAACATCGTTGGCAGGGTCTTGTATCATATAGGTTAGGATTCTGGACTTGAGCAGATTGGTATCGGCTGTACAAGCTTGAGTTGCACAATCTTCGATCTGGAAAAAAGAAATGATACACTTCAATGAAAAGGATATAAATTGAGAAAGACTCACATAGTTGATAAACTCTTGTAATTCTTCGTCCATGCCTTGGTCTAACAGGTGGCAGAGATACTCATCTGCTTCAGGCATTCTTTTAGTGAAGTCACGAAAAAGTTGCTGGAGACGCTTGCATTGGTCTTCAGACCTGCCAAGAGTTGAGCGTATGGCGTAAAGGCAAAGAAAGAACAATAACAGACTTACAAGTCAGCTATGGAGGGATCATCTTCACAAGACTGCTTCATTGCGCATATAGCATGAAGGAAGTCGGCGATGTCCAAAAAGGGAGAAGACCCGCAGGTGAGGAATTGACTGGCATGTCTGACCTTTTTCTTGTCAAACGACCTGGAGGAGATGAGCAGATATACTGACTATACAATGTTCCTTACTGTTTGCTTTTTTTCCGGCTTCTCCTATCCCCTATGTCGCTGAGGAGCTTGGACACGCAGCGATCGGTCCTGTCATTGTCAGAACCATCTGATTCATCTGAAGGTGATGCCGATTGACAACGTTTTCGACTGGTTGAAGAACACTTGTTGTTTGGAGGAGCTTCGCTTTTGTTTTTGTTTTTGTTAACGCGCTTGTTCTTAACATGACGTCGGGAGGAGCGATTGGAGTCCTTTTCATGAGAGCGAGAGTGTGAAGTAGAAGAGCGCTCTGAATTGTTGGGCTTTAGAGGCAGAGAACCTGAAGGCGCTGTAGGTTTGGGAGGCATGATCGTACTGGATTAAGATGAACCTAGGTCATGTGGTCTTTTGGTTTGTAGATTCTAGAACTTTGTGCATGGGAACTGTGACTCTTAGAAATATCAGCTGCTAAGCACGCCGCCTTTGGGGATACCATTCGTGGTGCACGGGCCACACTGTGAAGACTATCAAATGTGCTCTTTTGGTTCATGCATGGGAACCATGACTAAATCACAGAAGAGGATTGTCAGAAATTGATCAGGAGTATGCCTAGAAGGATCAAAGCTTTTTTGAAGGCTAAAGGAGGGCATACCAAGTACTGAGCAAGCACTTTCTGTATTTTAAGGCATATGTCAAAAATTGTCCAAATGACTTACCATTTTAAATTGAGTATATCTCCATGGGTATTTGACCAAATAACACAAAACAAGGAGATTATCATAGCACTTATCAAGGGCTTTCAGGCCATCATTGACCATTTTGTCTCATCTCTATTCAGTAGCTCTATAATTGACAATCTCTGCAAAAGTATGAAACATGCGGACAATTTTTTTGCCCACTGTATGTAGCCTCGTCAATGCGATACAGCACTTGGCCTCATGACTCACGACACCCTTCTCTCGCATCGCTACCTCCACATTGACCCGCTTGTCTGCATCGCTACACATGAGCTTGGTGCACCAAACAGTGATGTCGTAATTTTTGAAGAATTTAGTGATGATGTGGAAGCTCTGGTACTCGAAGAGTTCCATGAGCTGGTTTTCGCAGTCATGGAGACTGGACTCAGAGCCAAGGACAGAGAGGACAGAGGCTGCTTTGTCAGCAGCAGTGACGGGATCCGGATAGACTTCGGTAATTTGCCATTGGACCCAGAAACCGTCGATAGCATGAGGGTAATAGATAGATCCCACTCGACAGCACAGGATCAGGACCAGTCATGTCCCTTCCAACAGGTACAATCCCCACATCAACACCCAATGAATCCCTACCACCAGACCCATGTCTCCTCCCTCCTCCAGCACCATGTCCATGCCCATGTGCACCAACAACACCCGCATCAAACCCACCAGCTATTGGCCCAGGTCTATTCTGCCCGAAAAAATAGTTCAAGAACGTTTCCTTCGCAGAATGCGGTGACGATCCCAACGGACCACCCATTCCAGCCATATTAGCCCCCAGCACCAGTTGTACCAATTGCAGAACGATGATGTTGGGGTTGGGAAGGGTGACATGAGGGAGGACGTTTGCTTCCACTCGAGTTGTTGAGAGTTGGTGTTGAAGCTGCTGAGGCTGTTGAGACATGAGAACAGTCGTGGATGGTGTTGGAGACTGAGCGGCTGTCATTGCGAGAAGTAAAGCTGTTGATACTTGAGTCATTGTCTGAAGGGTTGTCTTCGTCTTTGTCATCTAGGCCGTTGGGTTGAATGGATGCAGCTGAGGAGGGCTGGTTACAAAATAAAGCGTCAGTTTACTTTTGTAAGAGGAAAAAGAAATAAGGAAGAGAACGAAAGGCTTCACGTACTCACTCTTGGAGGGATTGCTTGTGATTTAGGAGGGAGATTTGCTTGGGCAGATGCCAAAGCTGAGCCTTGAATGAATGCTGGTGTCAGGGTTGTCGTTACACTCGATAACCACCCAAGTCACACAATACGAGAAAGCCGGTTACAAGAGAATAGATTGATCAAGAGAGATAGAGAGGTAGAGAGATAGAGAGAAAGTAAGCTGACTAGGCTCTACACTGCGTAGTAAAAGTACAGAGCGGAGACGAAGTGAACGAACTAAGGGATAGGTTACAAGGATCACAGGTATATAAGTAAAATATGAACAGATGGGAAGGAGTAAGTAATAATAGACGGTATCATGTGGAAATGTCAAGGGCGAGAGAATAATAAGTCAAATATGGATAGATGAAAGTAATAGAAAGTACTAGATCATGCGGAGTGATTGACAGTGAGAATGTCCATGGAGATAGGGATCGGAGGAGATAGGAATGTGAGTCATAGATCTAGAGAGATGGTAACTATAGATGATGATGAGAAATGGTTGATGTTTATGGGTTAGAGTGGGAAGTAGATAGTAAAGGGAAAAGAATAGAAAGGAAATGAATAGGCAGGGAGCGATTCATGACAGCTGGGTGGTTGGTGTTGATATATGCGGCTTGGATGTCGATCAGACTTTGTGTATATTCTGAAGTTGGTCCTAGACGCTCTCTCAACAGCTCAGAGACGGCCTAGATGAGTTGAGCATGGAGATGAGGGAATCTTTGCAGTTCCTGTAATGAATGTAACAAATTGAGCTTTTACCAAAGGAACGGGGAAGAAAAAGCACTCACAGTACTGGTACAATTATGGCAAATTTTCACCAACTCCTCAGACACCAACTCGAGCTCTCGCAGAATCCAGCCGACACCCTTCTCTCGCATCACTACCTCCACATTGACCTGCTCGTCTGCATTGCTACACATGAGCTTGGTGCACCAAACAATGAGGTCGCAATTTTTGAAGAATTTAGTGATGACGTGGAAGCTCTGGTACTCGAAGAGTTCCATGAGCTGGTTTTCACAGTCATGGATACTGGACTCGGAGCCAAGGACAGAGAAGACAGAGGCTGCTTTGTTGGGAGCAGTGACGGGATCCAGATAGACTTCGGACACGGAGACGGTGAGCGTGGCACTGTGCTTGTCCTCAGCATATCGCTGGAGAAGCAAAGAAGTTGTCATGGGTAGGATGAGCTTTCGCAGAATCTGGCCAACACCGTTCTCCCACATCACTACCTCCACATTGATCCGATTGGAAGCTCTGATGCTTCGGAAGAGTTCCGTAAGCTGGTTTTGGAGACTAGACTCGGAGACAAGGATAGTGAGGAGAGGCTGCCTTGGATTAGGAACGAGAGTAGGACGGGGATTTTTCCGTCAGGGCTAAGTTGAGGAGGGAGGTTGTGGTTTTCGGAATGCTTGCATATTCTTCTCCAGCCTGTAAAAAACAATTAGAACTTGAAGTGGAAAAATAGAAATTGCCAGTCAACTCACCAGTATCTTAAGCAGTCTCGTGTCCAGCCTGCCAAAACACTCTATTTCCCCTTCTTCACCTACAGCGAAGGTGCTCAAGATGTCTGAACCTGCCCCCGATAGCAGAGGAGAAGGAAATCGCAAACGTGAAAGGTCGTGATGGAAGTAAAAGGGAACTTTAAGTTGGCAATGATTCACATGCGGCGCAACTCACTGCAGACATCTGGACTCGGAAGTAGGCCAAAAAGTATGTACAAGTCTGTACAAATCTTGTATTGTAATTATCAATAATACTACAAAGAGCATGGTATGTCAAAATGTACAGGTCTGTTCTGAGCTACAAAATAAATATAGGCAATCAGCAGCAGGCAAAGTGGTTATGGATTTGAAAGCAATGAGATAGATCATGATCGTGACGATATAGCAAAGTACTAAGATGAAGGCAGTGGCAAAATGGCAATTCAGAGATTTATCTGGTCAGATTTCTCCAAACAACACTGTTTCTGGGGGCTTGAGGTCTCAGAGCTCCCAGCTTTACGCTTGATCTCCAGACGGCTAGGGGAGGACTGGAAGCCTTGATTTTCAACCTGGACTGTGATGAATCTCTTCCGCCGCGGTGAACTTGAACTTGAAGTTTGACTCGGACTGGGAGAAGATTGTTGACATTGTTGATGCTCTTCACATTGGCGAGCAATGACTTCATACAAGTCGTCTGGCTTTGGGGAGCAGTAGCAGAACTCCTCCAGCGGCGAAGCAGAAAACTGACTCCAGCCGGGTTGATGTTCTGGTGTCTGGTAGCTTTGGTTTGGATCTTTAATAAATAATTAGGACTACATTAGTTTTCAACAAGGCAAACTTTTACTTACCACAAGATACTGGTTTATCTTCTGACTTGTTACTATCAATGCTGGCCCGGGAAGATAGATCAGAGTCCGAGTCCATCCTCTTTACCAAATGAACTTCGTTGGCTTCAGAGTCAGCTTTCGAACATGCCAGCTTCTCCTCTCTTGCCAGCTCGCTGTTTCTCTGCCACTCCTGACTCAGCAGCTCACTTCTTGCCAGCTCATCTTCTATCTTCTTCACCTTTGCCTTGTCTGCCAACTCTTTGCCTTCTCGGATATATTGAAGTTCATCTTTATTGAGATCTGATGAGTTAGGCTGACGCTCCTGAACATAATCAGGATCACCTTGAGTGGGAAATTTAGTATACAGTCGGTGTTCATACAATAAACAATTACTCACGAAAATACTCAGGCACTCTGTCTTCATCAAATTCCGAGTCAGAGTCTTCTGCCAGAAGCTCATCGATTTTACGATTCATTTCATCTACTAGTAGGAGTGAACATTAGCTCTATACAATTCACTGGCAATAAATGCAGATAGTACTAACTCTGAGCGAAAGATGCCCTAATATCATTTAGGCTGGCATCTTGAGAGGAAGTGGCAGAGGCTGTGGGTAATGGTCAGTGTGGATGATTGGGGGTGTGGGTTGGGGATGCGAAGCTGCTCCACTCACATGATGAAGCCGGATGACCCTGAAGATTTGAACGAGGAGGAGAAGGAAGTGCAAGCCCATGGAACTCTGCATCATAATGCAGAAATCAATAAAGGATTTAAATTGAAGAATATTTAAAAGGAACACTTACAAAAGCTGCTAAGATCCAACCCAGCAGGGGTGGCAGGGTGTTCATTCAGTCTGCCCGGATTCTTGGGAATGAGATAATAGTGTGTCTCCTGCATGCTTGCAGGAAACTCATTGAGGTCGAACTCTGGTTCGTTCTGCATAGGGTGGTAGTTGAGAAGTTTGAGCGTTGGGTCATGCTCAAAAATTTCCCAATTTGGGTCATGGATGTAAGGATAAATGGGGCCAAGACCGGTACTATTTTTGAGTAGGTTGACAGTCCAGTCTCCTAAAGGCAGCTCAATGGAGCCAGGAGGAAGGTCAGGGTCCAGGTTTATGCCGATGTTTTGGAGATTGGGGCACATGGCGAGTTGCGATGAATGTGGAGAGTAGAGTTGTCCAGTTGTCCAGCTTTATATGTTGGCTAGTTGTATGTGGAGCAACTCGAAGTTGTGCACATATGACAAGTACGCGACCGTCTTTCTCCATGTGATGGCGTATACTCTTAGTACATAGGTCACAAGTGTGGGGATATACATACCAGAAGTGGAGCTTTGTTGGAGCTATGAAAGGTATCACTGACGCCTGAATTTCCACTGCTTCACTGTGTGTCGCGACTCGCATTTGGGATGTGCGCTGCTGCTGAGAGGTGTGTTGCTATCGGACAACCTGCACTGAGTGAAAGATGTCTTGGCAGACTGCGAGAGGGACGTTGTGGTTGACAAAGGAGAATGATGTGTAACTTGAATCGAAAGGCTGTGCAGCCGCGTCAAATTCTCCTGTTCTTCTTCGGTGTTCAGTGTTCATATCAGTTTGCATATATACAAAAATCTACTCTACGCCCAACACTGCTAAAGGGGCTACTGATGCAGAAGACTGTGCAGCGCTCAATATCAGTGAAATTATGCGCGAAAGGGCCCTAGAGCATGAGATACAAGCCGGTTTCCAAGTATAGAGCTCAAACAGAACGCGACGCGTCAGAGACATGTGACACATCAGGTCATTGAAAAAGCTCAAAGTTCGCTGTCGAACAAGCTTCTGTGTTGATTGCTGGTCTTTCACTGCAATTACCAACATGGAATATGACAGTAAGTCGTCTGTTTTGTCTCTCCCTTCTTCCCTACTTCTTCCCCACTCTGGCAAGTATGCAGCCCCGACCCTGGGGCAGTCAGAAAGCCACAAGTCGGTTAGTCGACGCGTCTAACGCGTCGACTTTTTATGTACCAAGCTTTTCGTTCATTTTCTTTTTTTACTACTTTGAGTATCATACAAACCTGATATATATTCTACAGATACACGTGTCCTTCGCAATAAAAAGGAGTTTGGTGGCCTTGGGCCTACCAAATACTTTACACTGGAACTTGATGCTGAAGCACTCATCAAGCCTGCATACTACCAACAGCAGCTTGAGATGCAGCGCGACGAGACACTTACCGACAATGCTAGCCCTCTGGCAACTCATCATGCTTCTTGATGCCTCACTCAACGTCCCACTCAACCCCGCTTTGTCGCCCTTGCGGGAGTCACCGCTCCTCATGTACAGCCCACTCCTTCACTTCCCAATGCAACCACATACGTACCCGACATGACCCTCTCTGCAAAGCAATGTAAAAACGCCAAGTCAAAGCACCGTTCCCATACTCTTCGTCAGGATGACTGTCTCAAGGCACAGAAGGCGGCGGGTTCCAGCCTCAAGGCATGTGTCAGAACACACCTTGCATGTGCTCTACAGGCCAAATATCGAGTGAATACAGAGTTTGAGTGGAACAGCAGCAGTGGGTATTCCGGCAAACAGGATGGAGGCGGGGGGCCAAAGATGGTGCATATGTTAGAGGAAGCAAAAAAAGTTGGGATTTCAGGTGGTGGAATTTGATGGATCATATGTCATCGAATTTTCTCTAACCTGTCCTCTCTGACCCATGTTTTTCAGAGCAACGAAGATAGTTGAAGACTCCACCGGTAGAGCCCTCATCATGATGTGTCCTCATCCTGTTGATACAGAGTGGGGTCTGGTTGTTGTCTCCGTTGACAAAACATTCCAGGACGGACTAAAGAGACTTGACTTGGCCGCGCTTCTACGAAAGCCAGGGCGGTGTGGTGACTACCCTTCAGTAGCCTGGGGGTCAAGTTTTGGAGGAGGACGGAGGCAGCCAGGAAACTTTGTGCATGGGAAGTCCAATGTGGAAGTCTTGAAGACCATCTTCAGTGAACCGTCGGTCCGGCGTGTCACCGGTCTCATTGATCGTGTGTTGCCCCTATTTTTTGTGCTCTTTCACTTTCTAACCTTCCTGCTTTCTCTAGAATATTTCAAAGCATACTACCCCAAGCTCCATACCCTCTATGGGAATGTTATGGACATCCTTCACGAGAATGATCCACAGCTTCAGTGCCCATTAGAGAATATGGTCTTTGCTGCTGCCAATATCAACTTTGAGCAGGCAGTCACTATCTACCACTATGACTTTCTCAACCTTATATTTGGAATTTGTGCCGTCTTTTCCACTGGATCCTTTGACTACAAAAAGGGAGGCCACCTCATTATCTGGACTCTCGGGCTAATCCTGGAGTTTCCTCCTGGTACAGTTATTTTTCTTCCCTCAGCTCTTCTCACCCATTCCAATACATCTATTGCGGCTCATGAATGACGTTCATCTCTCACCTTCTATTCCACTGCTGGACTCTTTCACTGGTGCACCAACGGCTGCATGTCCGACCTCGACTTCAAGAAGGTTGCTGGAAAGAAACTTCAAGAGAGATGGGAAGCTGACCAAAAAGATCTTTGGAAAGTGGGGTTGGACTTGCTTACTCCCGATGCTAACTAGTTCCTATTCGTTGTATATTTCGTAGTTGACGATGTTCCATACTATTCAGACTGTAATAATGCCAAGTACATAGTAATTATCGCGAACTCTGAAAACAAAAAATTGTGACTTTCCAGGTAGGGCTCGGTACCGTACCCGTATTTTTTTCGGTTGTATTTCTTACAGGCGAGACAAAAACTCTCCAAAAACCCAATATCCTCCGTGATGAGCTATTTTATTTCCCAGACAGTCTGACTCAGTCAGTACCTCAAAACTCGCAGCGTCATCAGCAAGGGCAAAAAAAAAACACAACATTAATAATCTGCAACAACTTTATCGTCACATCTCTATTCTGCTTTCCTTCCAGTACCTCCAGAATAGCCAACATCCCGTGCGAGGATACCATTTGTACTTGCATGTCTGGTGTCTCCACTATGATAGTGAACTGTATATGTATAATATACATAATAGAACGATAAGAGAATGCCATCAGTAACCCCGACATTGAACAGCGAACCAAAAGAAAGAAGGGGCTCAGACTCACCAACTGATCACACGCATCACTAAGCTGAAAGTCTGGAGCAGAAGGTGTAAGCTGGTCAATGAGCGAATTGACTTGATTACACAGCTGTACATATTTATCTCGTTGAAGGTTGGCTTCCAAGTCTTCTTCCGAGAAACCTTCGTCAATCTGTGTGTGTATGTACAATGCCGTGTCAAAAGTATTACAATCACAACCATAATCATCACACATACCTCAGCGAAAGGATCTTCCTCGTCATCATCGTCATCGTCGTCATCAAGCTGCTAAAAACAAAAAACAACAATTAGGATATGTACACGGTTTAGGTTTAAAAACACTAAAAACAGAAAACAGAAAACAGAAACCAAGGGGGAAAAAAAAACCCACCCACGACTTATTCGACAACCTCGTATTCAACTTCAACTCCATCATCCCCTTATCCAACTCTACCCCCTTCTCCCCAACAATTGGTTTCCCAAACACATCCTCATAATCCTCATCATCTTCATCTTCCATGTATTTTCCAAACGTAGCTGCACTTGCTGAATGGACTCATCTGTTTCCTTCTGCTCAGCCTAGGGAACCTATAGTACCACCACCACCTGGACTTGAGCTAGTTGTTCCTGTTGTGCCTGAAGCTGCTGAAGTTGAAGCTGAAGTGAACCCTAAACCGAGAGCAGACCCCGAACCAGGTGTAGGACTGGGACTTGGAGACCCTGATGCTGATGCAGAACATACACCAATAAAAAACGAAGACGACGACTGACCATGACTACTACGTAGACGGAGGCTTCCCGACATCGACGCAGAAGCAGAGGCAGAAGCAGAAGCAGAAAAAGGTCCAATAACAGGAGACCCATTCGCATTCGCATTCGCAGTGACGATAGTGCTTAGAGCAGGTCTATGTCTAGCTCCCGAATTTGAGTGAGAGATAGACCCAGAGCCAGAGCCAGAATTCGATGGTCTTCTCGTTGTAGTAGTATTGAATGGAGAAACGGAAGGAGAACCGAGGCCGAGGCCCAAGCCCAAATCTGGAAGAGGAGCGGTTCTTGGTCCAGGGGATGTATTCCCAGCGTAAATCTTGATATTGTCGGGATGGAAGAGGCCATGACCGCGTTTGAGTGAGTTTTCAATCTATAGATATAGAGAGATAGGTAGACAGAGAGGGAGAGAGAGAGTCAGTAAACGTAGATAAAGCGGCCCCGCACACTCACCTTGTACACAGAAAACTTGCTCTGCAATGCCAAATCATCTTCCTCTGCAGCAGGAACCAAACTAAACACTATTCACTCACCAAATCTGCAGTCATGTGTGGGTTCACATGCGCCCACCGTGTCTGCAAAATGCAAAGTCCGTTGCCTCCAGCTCAATAGGTCTACCGCTAAGATGTAAAACTTGTAACACACGTACCAATGGACAATTAGTTTACATTCCAGTAAAAAAAATTGAGATTTTCATGAGATTTACGAACAGTACTGTTGGAATTAAGCGATTACGATCATGTTACTAAGTTACAATGCATATGGCATCACTCAGGTACTGCGGACTTACAGTCAAACGATCACACGGATATACTTAGACTATTTATATTATTATACTACTTTGATTAATGATATATACTTGAGAGTCAAGCGAGATACGTTCGCACACTCTTACCCCCCCACTTTGTGACTCTCACTAAGATTACTCACTAAGATAACCTAAGTTTAATAGGTTATGGGCCCCAACTAGCTTGCTATAACTTCGATAAACACTTGCTCTACTCTGCTTTACTCTTTACTCATATTCTGTTCTTGGACTAGTATATGACTAGTCGACAAACTCGATCTCAAGGACCAGCCCCAGATATTCCACTTCCTACTACCAGTCGTCACTCTAGTACCCAAACTCCTACTCCACCTGTATCATCTACTTCTCAGGCACAACCACTTGATCCTCCCATCCAAAACCCCCTTCCATTCGCACTCACTCCCATTATGTCTGATGCTGGCAAAAATACTAGTGCCAATGTCCAGGGTAATGTCCCTCCTCCATCATCTCCTCCATCTTCCCCTACTTTGTCGGTCGCATTATCTATGCCCAAAAATACAAACCCCAATTACGTGATGCCGCTCAGTGACATCAATAAAGCTTTTGATTCCTTGTCAGTTCTTACTGGCAGTGAGAATTGGAAGATCTGGTACTTTCACGCTAATAATGCTTTACGGGTGATTCATCACCAACACTTCAAAAGCTCCAGGCTACATCCTGGTAACACTGTCAAACTAGCCTTTTTTAACGCTATTACAGGCAAGATAGATGATAAAATTATGATCCACTACATCAAAGAGTCGGATGCAATAGAGCTTATCAAGAAGCTCGAGCAACATTTCGATCCTTCATCTACAGTTCAAGAGTCTAACGAGCTGTGGAAACTCTTCAAATTACATAAACCAGTCTGGGAGTTCGATAAGCTCTGAGACGAAGCTCAGGATCTGTGGGCTTCTATCAAGAAGAGAGACATAGATGTCTCAGATCAAGTCTTTTATTCAGCCCTGGTGGGGATTATTTTGTTTGCAGTTCTTACGAAGCAACTGTGGATGCGGCTGCCACTACATGGGATGCCACTACTGCACCAGAAGGGGAGAAACCTGTATACACAGCTGTCAACCTCATTGTGTGACTAAAGAAGGAATTCACCAACTATCGTTTGAGCAATGCTCGAACGTATCCTTCGTCGTCGGGTAAGAAGTCTGACAAGAAGTCTGGCAGCACTAGTCAAGGCAGTGCTCAACGATCAGACAAGTCAAAAGGGGAACGCACTAACGCTGCAGCGCCGTACCAGAAGCCTTCTGATTGCAAGAAAGATCGGAAATGCTTCAATTGCAACAGGATGGGTCATACGACCCAGACATGCCCAGAACCGTGGACTGAAAAGTCCAAAGAGGCTATGAAGAAGAAAGGGATTACAAAACAATCCAACAAAGGCAAGGTCAAGGAGAATGCATCAGTTGCCATCTCCATGCCTGCGTCTTCTTCTTCTCAAGTTGTGACTACGTCAACTTCGCAATTGGACTGGGTACAGTCGATTTCTTCAGGCGACGTCGAGATGGAAAACTCTGAGACTCCAGTTCCCTACCTGCTTTTACTGTGATCTCTGACCAAGATCATACACATATAATTGATTCTGGTGCTACTATACGCTGTACACCGTATCTTAACTTACTTTTCAACGTTTATACTACGCCTGCTATAACTTTAACTGTTGCCAATTCAGAGCATCTAGAACTTCGATTAGCAGGCGATATGCGGGTAGAAGTTAGGAAGGACAATAGTGAGTCTTCATCGATCACTCTTAAAAATGTATACTACAACTCAAAGCTTCCGTTTACTTTAATCAGTATTTCACAAAAAGCGGACCATACTTTTACTTTTCATGATCATTTATGTACAATACGCAATGACAAGGACAATTTTGTTGGCGCTATACACGAGAACGCCAAACTTTACTCTATCACAACTAAAAAATTGAGTGATAACGTTGCTAGTTTAAGTTTATACGAACTTCACAAACAAATTGGTCATATGAGTTATACAAATCTAAAAAACATTACTAAAAACAGATAAATCTATTATTATGATCATTATTGATGATTGGACAGAAACTCAATGTGAAGACTGCATCATCAATAATATACATAGACTTTCTGTTCCAAAACGACGTACTTCGGAATTAGCAGAAAATTTCGGAGACCATTTTCACATTGATATATTTGGTCTATTACGAACTGCCTCTATTGAAGGCTACAAATACTGGTTAACCATCGTTGATGACTGTACACGTTGGTTAATATTATCTCCACTCAAAACAAAAGACGAAGCCTATACGCAATGGGTTACATTTACTACTGAGCTATTTACACAATATGGTATCAAAGTTAAAATACTACGATCAGACAACAATGCTGTATTTACTTCAGGTGCATTCAGAAACTACCTGAAAGCACAAGGTACAATTCCACGTTATACAGTTCATAACACGCCTCAGCAAAACGGAGTTGCTGAAAACGTACATCAGCATGTTATGAATGGTATTCGTGTTAATCTGCATACTGGAAGACTACCTAATCGTTTATGGTGGCACGCAGGACTTTATACTATGTACATACTTAATAGATCTCTGAAAACTGCATTAAAAATGCAAACTCCCTATTTTAAACGTTACAGTGTCAATGCAAACTTAGACAATCTACGTAGCTTTGGTACACCTTGCATTGTATATGACGAAGCAAGAACTAGTAAACTAACTCCTAAAGGAAAACGTGGAGTTTGGTTAGGCTTTGACAATCATTCAAAAGGCCATTATGTATACTTTGGTACTAAAGTGAATGTAGAACGCAACTTGCAATTCTTAACGTCGAAATCACAAGTTGAAGGGGAGTTACAAAACAAAAATCAAGAACCATTAGAAACTACAGAAGAAAATACAAATGAAACTCCAATTCCTCAGGAACACGAGCCTGAACCAATGGATGTTGATGAAGACGAAACTATACAACCTGATGACCCAAGACGATCAACAAGGATCCGAGAAGCCAGAGGTTTACTCTACGATGAAGTTGAACAAAACGTTGGTTTCTTAACAGAATTCAATGTTCACTATGCTGATAACATCGGCGATCCAATTTCATTCAAGGATGTACTCAATCATCCACAACGTGATGCATGGTTTGATTCCATGAAAGCCAAGATAGAATCTCTAGAAAGTCTAGGAACCTGGGAGTACGTCAAACCTCCTGCTGATGCAAATATCATTGGTTCCAGATTTGTCTACAAAACTAAATACAAACTTGGTAAACAGACCAAATTGAAATCTAGACTAGTAGCACAAGGCTTTAGTCAACAAGAAGGCATTGATTACTACGCAAATGATATCTTTGCCCCTGTAGCGCGCATGAGCAGTACACATTTTATACTTGCTCTTGCAGCTTCATTAGAGTATGAAACTACTCAGATTGATATTAAATCTGCTTATCTTTACGGAAATTTTACTGACGAGGAAATGTTATACCTTCATCCACCTCCAGGTAATTTACTACCTAACTTGCCTGAAGGTTACGTACTTAAACTCAGAAAGACTCTATACAGGCTTAAGCAAGCCGGTCGTTGATGGTACGAAAAATTATGCGATATTCTCATAAAGTTACTAGGACTTAAGAAGTCTACTTACAATAATGCGGTATTCTACCGATATCATGAGAATAAACTCATAATGAGTTCTGTTGAATAGTACTATTGACACACCCCATCATTTACTCCCAGGACTTCAGCGTCTTCATGGCATCTACTCAAAAGAGCAGCAAACCTGGCCACATGGTTCCATGTTCACATTGCAATGTCAGAAAGCTGCAGAATGAAATTAATTTCAAGTGCTGAGGAAGAGGCTTTACTGCATGCTGCCGTGGATGCCTAGTAAAACCCGAACGAGTGCTGTCAGACACGTTGAGCCCCACTCAAGACGCGTCAAACCCTTCCCAAACCATGTCTAATCCCCTTCAAGATATATTGAATCCTGAAGATGTGTCAGACATTTCTCGGAGTGCTGAGGACCATGATGATGGTGGAAGTGATCTGGGGGAGTTTCCTGGACTTGTGGTAGTTCCTCTGGAGGATTTTTTTCGTACACTGGAGCAAGAGAAAGGCATTCATTCAGTCATTGCCTCAGTGGAAATATCTCCACTTCCCGGGAACAGCCTTTGTGCCAAAGCAGATGCATTTGCACAGATGATTACCGCTTCGTGTGAGTAAAGTCTATCCAGAATTTCAATGGATACTTACCTCTATATACCAAAGTTATCAAGGCAAATATATTCACAAGAATACTGGGTGTTCTGAGCAATTCAAATACCATTGCACTCAATCTGATAAACGCCAGCATAAGCCATCAAAATCTGAAACTGCAAAAAACTGTGATAAGGACCACATGTATGCATTCTCATGTGCTGGGGTCATCCTCAATCTCATCATTGATATTACTGAATCTGTCTCAAAATATATATATACAAAGTTGTGCATCTTAGCAGTAGACCTATCATTGAGCTGGAGGTGATGGCCTTTGCATATCTGCAGATGGACTTGGCATTTTGCAGATGTGGTGGACGCATGTGAACTCACACATGACTGCAGATTTGGTGGGTGAATAGCGTTTAGTGGGAACCAAGTCTGAATAATCTTCAATCTCCTTCTCTGAGTCCTCCTTCTCAGACTCTATCTCTGTAATGGGATTAATCTCTCCCAAAGGTGCTCCAGCTCTTGATAGAGGAACTGTCATGGGTCATGGACTTCGAGTGGTTTGATAGTTTGAGCATCATCTTTGTGTTTTTGGTCGTGTTCCAAGGGTTTTTCGAGAGCTGGGATGTGGGGTGTGGTTAGTACAGATGGTCTCCAATAAAAAGCAGCGAGAAATAAGAAAGAAAAAGAAGAAGAAAAAAAAAAACACTCAATACTCACCCTGCAACTTTGTAAATGAAATCCCCTCCTCAAAATCATCATCCCAATTATCCATTTGTTCCTCTGGTGGACTCAGTACAAACAATAATGATTGGTTTTGGATTTTATCCACCAAATTAGGAACTGCTGCGGAACTTTGCTTTCTTCCTGCCACATTCATACCCATACTACCCATACCCATACCCATACCAAGCCCAAGACTAGTGACATTCCCAGCCAAGTTTGAGAGTGGCATCATTCCCATACCACCTGTAAAATGATGATCAGGAGGAGATGTCGCCATACCACCACCCATCCTCAACCCCATACCCAATCCTAGATTTGTGTGGGAGCCTGTTGGTGAGTTTTTTTCTGGTCTTATGTTCTCCTTAGGGTATTTTTTCCTTTTTATTCCTTAGCACTGTCTTTCATTTTTCCCTTCTCTGAGTCTTCTATGGCTGGAGCTAATGGTACGTGCTCATATACTCAATGACATCCATTTACTTGGTTTTTCTCCACACACACATATACTACTTCATCCTCTCTGACATGTTACATAGTGTGTATATGCGTCTTTTACACAAAATCACGTGCATAATTGGTCCTTTTTTTCACACATCTTCTCTTTCCCCATTCCTCTTTCAACCATCATTCTGCTTGAACTCTGGAACATAATCCGTGGCCATTTTCACACAGTCTGTATCTGTAGATGATAATAAGTTAGGCTGTATGTACTACATTCTTAGGCATAATCTGATGTGGTAACTACTTCAATTCGAGTTGTTTCATAGTCCTATCTTTACTCTTCAATATGTACCTCCCCTCAGGTTCAAATTTCATTGTTTTTGGCACCAGACCTCATATTATAATTAGACAGAAAAGCCACTGCCTGACACCATGCTACGAAGTGATCTCTCCATAGTCTCCAAATGATAATCCCCTGATAAGGTCTGGTCATACTGACAAGACCTGATCAACCCAAAAAAATCCTGATATGGTATGATCACCTCCTGAAATTATGATAGCGAATGATAATGGGCTGATATACCTGTAGAACTATTACAGGTGGATATAAGTGCTCATCAGGCAGAATATGGGTTGGGCAGTTTTAGTGATGAGACATTCTGTACATGTACTGTATACTGTGCATGAAATTTACCTGCCAGTACAGGTACTGGTCGTATACCATACCATAGTATACAGGTTGTACAGTCAATCCTAGCAAAGAAGTAAAAAAAACATGTTGTAAAATAGGAGGGTATCCAAGCTAATCATCACTGAGAATCTCAATAATGGCAATATGAGCCATATGTAAAGGCTGAGCCTTAACAACTGTCAGAGCTGATATTGTCTCAGCTTTAAGAGAAGCCTGACGAAGTGAAATAGTATCATGTCCTCCAGAGAAGATTTGCTTAACAGAAACAGCAGAGCCTGGATCGGGAAAGAGGGTGTATCAAACAATGATTCCAAGCACATACCAGGAATACAAAGGACATCATGAGCAAACCGGTATAAATTTGGAAATTGAGTTTGTTGGGCGTACCACCATTTGAGAGGATCAACAGACTCGAAATCAAGTGGCTTGGAGGTCACGCAGAAATATTCCTCCAGCTCATCTGTTGCCACTGCTGAAGTTGTGGATCAATAGTGCTGGATGAAGTTGATTTGCTGCAGGGATCCATCAACAGGGGCTGAAGTAGAAGATACATTAGTCGCAGTGAGTGGAGCAGCAGCAGGAACAGAATCACCATAATGGTTGTGGAAATGTTGTTCAAAATTCATCTTTGCTGCATTGATGTCTGCAAGTAGATCTGGATCTCTCTCATAATCCTTTGCTAAAGCCTCATAAGAAATTCAGGGATCATCAAGCACTGTATACATTGTCAGATAGTAGGTTCAAGGAGAACAAATGATTTAACTCACAGGCAGCCCAAGTATAATATGGTGATTGATCAAACTTAAAGTAATAGTCGGAAAGTTTTGAGTGTGCATCCATTAAGCCATGACAGAGAGAGGGATCAGTGGAATGGGGAAGTTCTGAAAGGATGGTCCATAATGTGTCTTGCAGGCCTTAGAATATAGCTAGAGTTTTCGAAAGCATTGGACGCTTTGTGGTCGACATCTCAGTCATTGCACAGTGGAACAACGGCCACAAGCCACTCAGTGATGAGTTTGAGCATCTTCCAGTTGGCGTCTGAGAGCTCACTATCCTTAGCAACGTAAGAGTCAATAGCTGCCTGAAAACACAGAGCACACCCTTGAAGAGTAAGATAGCAAATAAGATGAGGAAGACTCATGGAGCATTTGATGAGTTGATGACCATCATGTCCCAACATCAAGGATGAGCATCAAAGTGTTCTCCTTCTCTCCACAGGTAGAAGTAGTGACTGCATGAACTTCTTTGAGCCAAGTTGCACATCACTGAGGACTGCTGCAAACATGTTGGATGATTTTGCAAAGCTGTGAAGCAATTTAGAGTTAGTCTTATGCTGAAAGGCATGGATAGGGTAAGTGACGGATTAGGGGGTATGAGTTTGGCAGGTACAGGTACGGGTCAGCTTATCTCAACCTGCTCCAAACCTGCCACCTGTCACACAAGTAAACTGACTTGCCATCAAATATGGATGCCTGGAGGCTGCCATTGACATAACCTTCAAGTAAAATAAACTGTATAGTTATACCAGACTCATAGTTACACCCACAAAAGTACCAATATCAAGACAAAAAAAAATCCCATTTTATGTCCCAATGCCTCCTCGTCCTCAAAAATGAGACAGAGAGTACACATGGGCTATTTCAGGGATGAAAAAGGTTGGGAAGTGAGGACCAAATAGAAAAGATACCAATTAGGCTTTCTTAACTCCTCTCAGAAGCTAGAACAAGAGCTTTCATTGGAGAGATTACCACAAAAGTCATCATAGCATGTGTTTGGGAGTTCCTGGAAACACAGCCAAAATCACAGAAAAGCAGAAAAACATATGGAGCTCCTTTTTCAGTTACACTGGAAATGACCTACACAAGGAATGAGCTGCACAAGTCTGTCAGATAGCAAAATGGTACATATCTCACTGGGGTGAAGACTTTGGCTGTATGCCAGTGTAAAAGTCAAGCTTGTTAGAGACTTGAAAGAAGCATTTAAGGAAATGATGAAGGGTGGAAGCAAGCCCCCAGCGGAGTGCAAAAATTAGCCTGAGTGTGTACTACAGGGTAGGATTCAGGGAAGAAAAACTTTTATTCAGATAACATGTACATGGAGGTAGGAGACAAAGTGTGTTGTTTACATTTGTGTATGTGATTACCCATACTACGGCTGTACTTGATACAGGTCAGACCATCAGTATACTGTTGATACGCCATACATAATCGCAGTATACATACTTGGATTTTGGTTCATAATATCAGTTTTGACGTTCTTTTAAGGGAATAAGAGGACTAGGGTGAGCCCTGAACTGCTAGTTAATACCTAGCGGGACTAATAAAACAACAGTACAATAATATTAAGTGCTTACGAATGGAGAAACAACTCATTCTAAGTACTATGATAGATATGTATGAGTTGGGAGTTATAATAGCAGACCCACTAAATGATAAAGATAGTCTATAAAGGCTTTCAAATCCTATTATAATGACTAGTACCGCTAGCGTAATCCAAAGGGACAGTGAAATGTGAGGTAGCCCCTATTTGCAGGCATAGGAACACGTAAACAGCACAATCCTCAGCCGAAAGGTCGATCGGAGAAGACAGCACTAAGATCAGACATGTGGACAATCACACTAGGTCTAGATCTATGTATTGGTAAATCCCGTAGTACTAAGATGACTTCAAGGGAATCTTAAGTATCTGTAAAAGGTACATGTGGACAAAAGTAGGACAAAGTATATATGTACAGGATCCCATAGAGTTCAGCTATCCATTGGTACAGAAGGGATAGTGAACGGACACCTCTACACAGAGATATAAGGGACAGAAGCACTAAGTCGCAGTACATCTGAACGATCGGAATACAACCCAAACAGGTAACGTTATTTCCAGATAAGGATAAATCTGTCAGTAATCATCTAGCTAGGCGTTGAAAGCATTGAAGGAGGAATAAGTATGCAAACGGGACTGCAGAAGAGCTGGACTCGTATGTAGGACTCAGTAGTGGACTGCTGGCAAGACATAGAATGTGAATAAAGCAAGATTGGAGAAAAGGGAAAGGAAAACCGAATGGAATAAAGAAACTACGAGACAACCCTATGCCCCTAGCGTAAGGACACGTATAAAGGACCTAGCAGTCATAAGTGGAGCATTCTGAGTCATAGATGTGATGCTCGCTAACCAGGACGGTACACAAAAACACCAGATGGCTTACAAAGGGAACTGAAGAAAGTTCCTATGAATATTTAGATAATATTAAACAGTTTCTGTACACCCTAATAAGCAAGTCTTTACTTACGAGGAAATAGGTAGAACTCACTAGCAGACTTTTCAATTTGTTTTTATATTTTCTCTATGTACCTTTTAGCAGACCTCAAAATGAAATAGGTAACTGTATAGTTGTAGCTGTGAGTAGTATAAAAGGACCAGATATTACAAGTAGCTACCCAAGTCATGTACTGTAGAGTATCGGATCTCGCTAGCAATAGTAGAGGATGTGAAACACGGACTAAAGCTTCTAAACAAACTTAACTGCACTCTCTACGAGTATAAACATTGTGTTGGAGATAATAGAGTTTTAAAATTGAACATCTTTGGGGTTATAACTGTGATCTTTGTGTTGACCTTCTGGTCTATTAGGTGTTGATTTTAGGGCAACTGTGGCCTACAAGTGTTTGATTTTTGGGACTCGTTGATCCCTTTGGTGTTAAACTTGTGTTTATTGTGTCGCGCGCTAAGCGCTAACTTCATTGAAAAACCCCAATAAAAAGTACTTATAGTACAAGTAAACTGGGAGTTTGAGTACTCTGACTACTCGGAACACTTGTCTCATTTACATTTGTATACGGTTTTGTGTTTGGGTGCAGTTCCTAGTGCTTAATTACAAAAACCACCTATTACCATACTATCCAAATGTAATCTCTATCCTGACACAGTACAGGTACAGCACTGTATGTGATGTACTAGTACAGTTATGGTACCAAGCCCTATTTCCAGGTCAATTTGAACTACTTAATAAAAGTATTATAACAAAAGATTTTGGGAACTTGAATTTGTGGCCAATCACTATCTTGAATACAACTTTGTTCAGACTCAATGGTTGTGGAAGGTGTGGAGTGAGAAAAGTACCTACTAAGTGCATCAAACTCTGAAAATGCAGATCAGTATGAAGGTCCCAGCCAGACAAAAATATTCAACTCTATGTTGCCAACTTTACTTCACTACTTCGTCAACTTGACTTGGACTTTACCAGTGACTTTTGGTAGTTTTCCTAACCTATACTCAGGCTAACGGAAAGTAACGGTCCGATAACACGTGACCTGATTTCCGCAATACCCTCCTCACTGTTACACTCATCCATCGACAGCGAAGTCCTCCAGTTCTCTACTTCAAACTATGTATTTATCATTATCCAATCCCAATAAAACTTTCTACAGCTCAATACCTCGTGTGACTCCCTTTCGCATGCACAACATCAGTAACTATTTTTTTCATCCTCTTAACATACTTGTTGATATCCTCGACGGTCAACGCCTCCCAAGCCTCCTTTACAGCAAGAATAAGTTCATGAGTAGACATGGGAGGATGTGGTCTGCTTCATACAAGCCTCTTGAGCTCACGCCAAACCAGTTCAATGGGGTTAAGATCAGGAGAAGACAGCGGGTGTGGGAAGACAGTGATGTTGTGGGTGTCAAGCCATTTCAGAGTGGATTTCGAGGTATGGCTAGGTGCACCATCCTGTTGAAATGCGATTTCTCCCCTCTCCTCTTCCATCTGACGATAAAATTGCAGAAGCTTCCCCTCCAAAACCTGTTCCTGGTACTGTTTCGAGTTCATGCCCCCTCCTCTTCCTCTGGGATATTCTAGCACCACTAGCGCCCCTTCTTGCCCTCCAAAATGCAAGCCCAGATCATGACACAAATAGAGGACTGTTTGAAAGTTGGTATCAAACAGTCCTCATCCCATTCCTCGTCTTGACAACGTGTCACAAAAACCCGGCCTTTGGTATCCCCAATGTAAATGTAGCATTCGTCTGACCAAATGACTTTTGTCCAGTCCTGATGCTGATGCTGTCTTGCCCAGATCAGCCTCTTTCGCTTCTGGTCCTTCTTGAGCAGCGGAACCTTCCTTCCAACCCGTCTGTGGTATCCTTCCTTTGCCAAATGGTCACCAACTGTTGAAGCACTCAAATGTGGTTCCACCAGATTCCCAATTTACCAGAACAGCATCTTTCTATCCTTTCGACCTATCCACACAATATGCCGACACGTCCTGTCATCAACTTTCGCTGGTCATCCACTGCGCAGTAGGTTTTTCGTTGAGCTGGTCTTGCTAAATTTGGCCCAAATCTTCTTAGCAATTCCATAGGGTATATCTGCAATGAGGGCAGCTGCTGGGATGGACTTTCCAGCTTGTATGGCTCCTACAAGTCAGTTTTTCTTGGGGGAAGAGTGTTGTACACGTACCATAGTGCTATGTGTATTTACAGTGAAAAAAAAAACGAACTACTCAGAATGTGTTGAACATCACGTGGTATACCGGACCGTCACTTTCCGTTAGCCTGAGTACCTTTGCTCTTCCTGTTTCTTTTGACATTCCACCTACATCGGCAAATTGGTCAAAGCTGTCTGGTCCAGAATTGGAAAGCTTAGCATGTAATTATGTGTGGGGGTGCAGTGGTGTAGTGGTCCACTGTCCCATTCAACATGTGGCAGAACAAGTTCAACACCTCTCTGGTTCAATCCTCAGATCCCCTAAATCCCCATGAGTTAACACCATAGACACTCCGGGTTCTCCACTGCTGACTGCTGAGCACATTGTCAATGTGCACTTCACCTTTCCAGAGTTACCCTGTGCCTGCCTTGTCCCATCAATCATTTGAGCATTTAATCAGCTGCTGTCAGCGTCAGTATCCTGCATATTTCAATTCAGCAAGACCAATATGGCTGGAAGGTCCAGGCCTGTGGCCATGTGGATTGGGTCCCTTATGTGCCACCTGGGAGTGGGTGTCCCAACAAAATAGATAGCTACAGAGTCCAGTGGCGTGAATTATCACTGCACTGTGGTACTGCATGCCAGCATCAGTCTGAATGTCTTGTTTAATTTAGATGGGAATAGATGGTGTGGAGTAAAGAAGGAAGGTGCCAGGATAAGAATGAATGGCATGATAGGATAGAATTTTCAGCATACTTACATTACCTCTCACTTTCACGGCACAGACACTTTCTATATACACACCTGACCAGTGCCTAATATCAGCCTTTGTGGCTCGACAATTCCATCACAGGACCCTATGTGGACCATGACTTTGTAGGCAGATCACAATACAGTTGTATTTGCTACCATATGCTACTGCACAGCAGTGAATAAGCAGGACAAAAAATAAAATGCAATTATGCACCAACTGGGCCATAGGTAAAATCAGCTTGGACATAATACATATGAGTTTTTGTAAAGCACAGGTATTTCAAAACCATTGCAAGTTCCCAGCAGACTTTTGCCTCCTCTGGAAATATGATACAGTCACAATTTGGTATCTCTCAACAATGTCCATGTGTGGATTGCTCTGTATCAACAAAGGAAAACTTACATGACTTCTCACAACTTAGTGTCCTGGAGTATCATAGGAATGTCATGCACCACCAATTTCTTGAGCGGAAACAAATCAATAGTATGATCACTATTAATTTTACTGGCTTAATTCCTCAGTGTCTGATTTCTACCTGATGTGTGACTCATCGACTTCTCATTTCACAGTTAGCTCTTCTATAGGCACCTTGTGCCATGCTTGTTTACTTTGTAAAAGTGATTATGAGCTGATACCAATTCATATTTGCATGGTTATTTCGAGATTTTTTTATTTTTTATTTTTATTTTCTACAGTGCAGAAAGCACATTTTACTCATACTACTTACTTGGTTAGTAGCTGCTGTGTAGTAGTTAATGACATATGAATGAAATTTTGGTATTGATATGGGAGGGCCTCGTAACTTGCCATGTGAAGCAGTGGCCCCTTACCCCAGTAATATAATAGCGGCAATGACAATAACGCAAACCGGATGCAATAAGCTATAGATAGTACTGTATTAGAGGTTCACGTATAAATTACAGGACACATACATACCTTCTTTGCTTCATGCTGTCTATTGTGCAGTATGCAGCCCCAACCTTGGCGATGTCATTGTTTGTTTGCCAGAAGCCTTTGGCAAACAAAACATGGTCAAATGCCGATGCATCTGGTTTTTCCCTCTTAACTCTCTACCACCACCATCTATATCCGCACACCCTCATTGCAACCCTTCTTGTCCTCTGTCTTCTCGACGAGGTGTCCGATCAATATGCAGCTCCTCTGGTCACACTACCTGTGGCTCGTATTGTTCCTCTTGTTTCCAATTAACCCACAACAGCTTGCCCAGTGGCTGCCTTTCACTCCAAGTGTGTAATACACTTATTATGGTGAGTTCTACTTGTCCTCTCTATCTAACTCCCCGCTGCTTCTGGATTTAATGCCCACTACAGTAGACATCACACAAGACGTTTTTTAGCCATCACCTGTGAAGTTTGGAGAAGGAGAAGGCAGGTGAGGGGTGGCAGTTCATCATGCTGGTGAGTTGTATCTTCTTCATACATGTTTTTGGTTTTCTGTCACTGCCAAAGGCAATGGCATATTTGTTTTTTTCCTGCCTTTACTTTGCCTTTGGACATTGACTCACGCACTCTACAGCATCGACCATGCTCTATCAACTATGGCAATCCCTGTTCCCTGCTTATTTGTACCGAGTGCATCCTCTTACTCACTTGCCACGCCCTTGTTAACATTTTGTTCAACCCTATATCCCTTTTCTGACCTTGTAACGTCAGATCCTCCAGACCACCAATGTGTAACAACCTGATTATCCTTCCTGAGTGTGCATATATGCACATATAGCCACTTCTTCAATTCTTGGTGAGCTGTCCTCTTGTTTTGTTTTTTAATCTGACAAGTCTCTCTTTGGGCATCAACCTAGGACATCATTATGTTTTTGTGAGTACTCCCTTTCAGTTTTGTGCAGTCGATCTATCTCACTGAAAACCATTACAGTTCAGGGACTAGGCTGGGGTTCCTACATTTGGGGAAAGTACATTATATATCTTTCTACTAGTATTCTAAGTACATATCTCACCAAGTTGTCTTTTAAGGTCTGTACACAACATCCATATCAAGTGCTTATGGCTTGACCTTACCCAAGGGCTCGGAAAGAAGTGGAAACTCTTTTTTCTTGATCTAGAGCTACAACACAATCTTGATTGGAATAATGGTGGTCATATATGGCTCTTGCATCATCTATTTCTCAATGGCATCAACAAGAAGCTTGACCTGTGGATTGGCACATGGAAAAACCACACACTTTTGAGCAGAACAGAACATCATACTACTCCAAAAGTTATGTATGTTCAGGGATCTGCTATCAACAGCTACTAAAGTGTTCATGTTGACCCTGTCACTGGTGAAACCTCTGCTTACATCCTGTTGGATGATCCAGCTCTCTCTGACAACCAGCAGACTGCTGCATATGGTGTTGACCGAGATGATGCTCTTGATACATGGCTTAGAAATCATCATGATGAGCACAATGCTCATCAAGCTGATGGGACTGAACCTGATGTGTATGTAAGCAATGTCCCTGATCAGCTGTCACAGGTTGAGGTTCTGGAGCTGAACTGCCTGTTTTCAAGTAATACTGATATCCTTGACACTCTGCTGCATGGTCAAGAATGTGATTAAGTATCTTGCACTGACTTGGAGTTGTGGAGGGCTGCTTTGGAGAAGGCTGCAGCAGAGATCTTGGATAGGCAGGACTTTCATAATATGGCTTAGGGTACTCACACTTGTGGTGATTTGTGAACTTGTCATATATTTATAAAGTGTTATTATCATTAGTTTCCATTGGGTTTGGTACAAGTTTGGTATGAAAAGGCATCCTGAGAAAGACCAAAAACACATCTTGACAAAAAATGAAGTGAGTGAGAGTGGGGATCACAATGTGCGAGGGTATAATAGATAAGTCCATGAGTATACAGAGCGATTGTTGTTGGGTTGATGCAACAGCAAATAAAGGAAAGCACGAAAAGAGGAAGCAAGCAAGAGACTACCACTCCACAGCCATGGGAACAGCATTTCAGATACTGAAAACAGTGAGGGGGAATAGATCTTGATGAAGCAGAAGTAGTGTTGGAATAACTTGCTGAAGGAGTATCAGGAGTGATGGGAGACCTGGTGTATGGTGAAGGTTCTCTGTGATGATGATGCCATGGACTTTCATTGGGTTGTTTGAAAGAAGATGTGTGGCATTGGTGAAAAGGGATAGGCTCTGGAATGATAGTGATCATGATGGATGGTGAGTCAGATGACTTGGCAATGATGTGCTTCAACACCATTTGGAGAGAGTATGTGGGATAAGGACCTTGTGAATGACAGAATTCTTCTTTGACCTTGGCCTCAAAGAGCAATTTGCTCAAAAGCCACTCCTAAATGCCTCTCAGCTATTTAATTATGGATCTGCAGACAACATCTCTCACCACACCTCTACCAACTGACAGCCCATTCAGCAGAGCATTCTCAAGCTCTTACTTGGACAAAGACTGTGGTCAGCAACAGTAGTATTGATGTGTCTGCCCTACCACATCCAGTTCCAATGCCAAAACAACCTGAACCCACTCAAGCATCCTCATCCACACCTACTCCATTGTCATTGTTGTTTATTGTGCCAAGAACTGGGTCAGGGTCATCACATGGTGTAGCTGCCCATATTACAGCAGCTCCGTTGACACTGGGCTCACTTCCAAGCAATCAGGTGCACCAGTGACAAGCACAACAACACCTTCAAGTAGAACACAAGCAACCCCTGCAACAACAATGACCACCGCAGACAAACACCCTCCAACAACCATGACTCCTTTTTCCCAAACCACCATCATTCCTGATCCCTCTACCACTGCATCTGCCTCTGGAATTACCACCTTGGCATTACCTTTGACATCACCAATTGTCACTGCTCAGGAGCCATTGGAGGACAAATCACTGTTTGGGTCAACAATGTTGGAGCAGGGCACCTGGTCTGTCCCTAGCATTGGTGAAGGGATATCATCTGTCCATGCTCCTCAGCTTGGTGATGCTGAAAGACATCTCAAGGCTTGCAAAATGCAGTAGCAGCGCTGCTGGCTGGGCGAACAGCAGAAATGCAGCAGCGTCTGTTGGAACAGTTCAATGTTACCCTAGATTGTATCCAGAAGCTTATGGGTCTGCACCATAACTTTGCAGACCAGAAGGCACCTAGTGCATATAATGACTTTGCAGACCAGAAGGCACCTAGCGCATATAATGCTGGTGTCAAAGCCAGGGACTTGAACAAGGGTACGTGTTTAGAATTGACTACTACTGTTGCATACATAACTAATGAAACTAAGAGTCTGAATAATACTCCTCCTCACTCTGCTCATTGTAATATGCATTAGACCCTGAGTCAGAATCATCAGAGATCACATCTGAGTCTGTGTCAGAGTCAGAGTCATTTGACTCTGAGCCACTAGTAGTATCATCATAATCATCATCTGAGCCTTCTTCTTCTGGATTTCCTGTGCCTTCCACTGAAAAGTCCTCATTAGCCTCTGCCTCTGCCTCCTCCACCTCCCCTTCTCCTACTTCTGCTTTTGCTTTTGCTTTGCCTGGTGGAAGATTGACAGATAATGCTTCCCTTTCTAGATGCTGGGTCTGTTGCCTTGTGGATATGTGTCCAATTCCTCCTCCACGATATCTCATCCACATATCTCGATCAACAGCACTAAAAAGTTGCATTTTTTCAAAGTTGATCTTAACCAAACAATAATTGACTCACGTTCCAACATAGTAATATCTCCAATCACTCTCTAGCTCATCCTTTTGTATTCTCCCACCAGTGCCTGAGAAGTCCAGAAATTCTTGAGTTTGGCCATGGGCAAATCCTGGCATAAGATAACAACCACGAATGACTTTGTCTGGATTGACAAATCCAAATGCTTCAGGATCATCACTGGGTAAGAACTGTAGCCGGGGGAGCCTTTTAACTTTCCATCCACACTGATATCTTTTGTCTCTTTCAAACCACCTGACATAGAGTAAGTCAAATTGCTGAGGTTTGGTGTTGGTGGATTCAGGCCCCCAATGAAGGACAAACACATGGAAAATCCCAATAACCCTAGCATAAATGTAGGGATGATTGTCCTCCTCTATATCATCAGAAAGCATCATAATATCTGCATGGTTCCTTGGATTCACAGAATCCTGGTCTCTGCGTCCATCATAGGTTGTAAAATTGAACCTGATTCGCTGATGCTTGTAGATATAATTCTTGATGATGGCAATATTGAGGAAATCCTCAGAAGTTGGAGACTTGTTAGGCAGTAGACACTTCAGCAAATAGCTGTAAAGTTTATGACCAAATTCCTAAGTAGGAAGAACTGAGATTTAAAGCAATAAATGCAAAAAACACTGGTACATACCCTGAAAGCAGGATCCTTTTTGCCAGCAGCTCCAAATTCTGCCACAGTACTCCAGTTCTTTTTGGATAATGACATATCATAATGAAGGGAGGGATCAGTGGAGGACATGTTCTCTGGATGGTCTATGGAGAGGAGCTTCCTGAATTCTGAGGTTGGTTGATGAAGTTCTCTTTGTCTATGTTGCAGATGAGTGACATTTTCAGTGAAGCCCTTTTTGCTGGCAAGGCCATACAGAAATTTAAGTCGTTTATGCTCTCTTTCTCCCTAATAATATCTGGATAAGCTGATCGAACTTAATAATTAATGTAAAAAGAAAACTCTTACATTTCTGGTAGAAATTGAATCATAGGTACCAAAGACCTGAGCATGCTCAGGATAGTGACTGAGAGCATGTGTTTTGTAGGTTCGCATGCTGAACTTTTTCCCCTTGATCTGTGCATCCACCTCAGGAGACTTTTGTGTCTTGCTGGAGCTTCCCCTACCCTGTTTACCTCCTGACTTGGCCTCCCTTTTAGCTTTCTTCCTAAGCCTAGATTCTTTTTCCCTAGCAAGCTCCTTGGTAGAGGAATAGAAAACACAAGTGTTACTTGCAAATTTTCTAAGAGATTGACCCAGTGCACGAGTGGCACCCTTGAAGGTCTCCAATGTTGAATCGGTATGAAGTTGCAACTTGGCATGAGCATGGAAATTTATCAGATCAAATAGCAGATCTTGGATGATTTTGTCCTGCTTCTTGTTACCCAAAAGACCTTCAAATGCAGGAAGGGAAATCTAGAAATGAGAAAATAGAAAAATAAAAATTTGGAATTGAGAGCTTCAGTTTTATGCTCTGAATGCTGACTTACCTGCAGCAGGTCTTCAAAATTTCTGGCAGCAAAGTTGTGCATGTCTGAAGGATCGTCATTAAATTTGCATATGGTGTCAAATCCAAAGGTAGGCATAGTTCGATATCTAGAAGAATGGAAAAAATAGAGTGTAACAGTATGAATATAACAATAAGTCTGGGGTATGGCCAAGGTACATGTTCCTATATCTACGAGGTCCACTCCACATGCACTTTTGGGTGCAGTATAGTAATACCGCTGGGGTAGTTTACCTCCAGCCACTTTTGGGCAGGGGTAGCATGCCAGGATCGCCCGGCAGGATTTGCCGAACCTGGGTTGTTACCAAAAGTGTCATATCAGGGACACAAAATGCCTGAAATCTCGAATATTTGTATTTTCTCTTGTCACACTACCAAAAGGGTCAAACAAGCCTCTCTTAAATCTCTTTGTCATCACCCCCCCATAGCAGTCAGACCATTTCTTCTCTCTTAAACCTCTTTGTCATCACCCCCCCCCGTAGCAGTCGGACCGTTTCTTCTCTCCTTTGCTTCTCTCCCTCTACGTGAGCCATGAATAGTAACAATCCAAGTTCCCTCAGCACAGAAAGGTATGTTCGTCACATTCTGTTGCCTCATATAGTTCACTAATATATCTATTCAAAGCGAGTCTGTTTCTACACAAGTCCATGCTCACCAGATCTCATGTTCACACACAACTATCATGCGAGGTGAAACTCACGTAGAAGGCATAGAGGATTCGTACAAAGCTTTGGGGGGAAGGGAGACTCGGATGTTCTCACACATCTCGCACGAAGGTATGTTCTCATTCTGTTTTCTTCTGGACTGCACTATATCTATTCGCAGCCAGTCTTTTCCAACACAAGTCCACACCCACAAGATCTCATGTTCTCACACGCCCACTTTGCGAGGCAAAACTCATCTAGAAGGCGTAGAGGACTGGTATAATGCTTTGGGAGGAAACAGAGAAGTTGTGCTGCACTACGACATAGTATGCTCACGTGAGAAGAACTCACTATTCTCACCCAAGTTGTAATTTTTTTAATGCGCACCAATACAGTCGGGTTGAAATACAAATGCATAGTACTCATTTCCACAAGATAAGTAACATGATATATAGTAGACAAGAGACAGTACATAAATAAAGGTATGAGTATGAAGACGGGCAAGGCACGACTCGGGAGGGCCTCAAGCATGTCTGGACTTCTTACCCTGAGTCTTGGCCGCCTTCTTTGACTTACTCTTGGCCCCCTCCTTCTCTGCTTCCTTTTCTGCCATCTTACGCCTAGTCATCCTGCCAGCTGGCTCCTCAACCCAATCTTGATCGGGTGATTTACACTTGCGTGGTGCATGAATCCCCCTTGTGATCACCAAACCCAAAGTCTCCTCCACTTCCTCTACAAGTACCATCCAGCTGGCCAGAAACGTCAACTGGCTATCGGTCTGCATGGTTTCTGGATTGTCTCCTATCAAGAACGCCAGGACCCAGACCAAGCAGCAAATGAGTCGCCAGATGCCCTTCTTCCCAGACACCGAGTCAAGCGGTGCCCAATCCTCATCCTCCGATTCCTGCACCGGCAATATATCAGTCCACCACATCCGAAGGTCGGCCATCATTTTCTCTGCCATTGAGATGTCATCTGTACAATTCATGATTGCTGGCTGGCCGGCCTTAACCCACAACTTCACCAGCTTCAACTCCTTCTTTGACACCAAAGAACTGTTCTCCTCCGTATAGTGAAACTCGCCCTCATACTCAATGAAGGTTTCCAACAGTCTCTCCAGATTCTCCATATATTGAAAGTCCCATACCATTCGCCAAGAAACAAGCACATCTGCGGCCAGAAGCAATCATGGTCTGGGTGAGTCCAAACTGTGGGTGCGTTATCATCCATATGCTCCTGATTTTCCTGACCGACTGTCAGATCAGACA
This sequence comes from Tetrapyrgos nigripes, assembly GCA_013368315.1. Taxonomy (NCBI): domain Eukaryota; kingdom Fungi; phylum Basidiomycota; class Agaricomycetes; order Agaricales; family Campanellaceae; genus Tetrapyrgos; species Tetrapyrgos nigripes. The sequence continues at coordinate 42,812 of JAACJM010000262.1, read as the reverse complement.
TTTCATGGTCGTGAGAATCCGAATGAAACTGAGGAGTAGACGATGAGTGTTCGACGGAGGAAGGATGAATAGGGGTGGGATTGGTAGACTTGGTAGTGGAGACGTTGAGAGAGGAGGGATCGGTAGAAGTAGACTTGGCCATGGAGACGTCAAGAGAGGAGGGATTAGTAGAAGAGTTGGCAGTGGAGATGCTGTGATCCAGCTCAGTAGAGGTAGAGTTACCCGTAGAGATGTTGAGATCCAAGGGGTCATTCCCAGAGGTTGGCATTGTTGTTGACGAGGGACGCGCTGTAGGTCTAGGCTTTGGTCTCTTATTTGCCCCATCTGTAGTTGATGAGATATCCACATGATCAGCACTGATGGAATCGTGACCAGGTCCTGGACGAGCTCGTTTGGTCTTTTGGCGACTAGTTGTGGTTTTCGCATGTTGAGTAGCTGGCGCAGGAGATGAGGAGGCTTGTCCTTCGTCAAAACCCACTGGAGTGACAACAGGAGCATTGCCAATTGCCCTGGCTGCTCTTGCTTCTGCATCTAAGACCAAAGTAATTTGTGTCAGTACATTAGAGTAGAGAAATCGTATAAATAAACGAACGTACTAAATACCTGCAGGCTTTGCGTCGTTGCATCATACCCTGGAGGATGTGCTTGAGGCCATAGCAATCCACTTGATGTTTCTCCATGGTGGAACCTGCGTAATGTAAATTGATCAGAACTACTGCCTGAAGAACTCGGACAAGGTAATAGACCAACCAAAAAGTATTGATCTGACTGCCCTTCTGCCCATTTGGACCCACAAGCACACACACCAAAACCATTCCTGTATCTTCGGCAACAGCACGCCCAAATTTTGCTACCTCTGGACCCCATCTTTGTAACGCTCTAAATTCAATCTAGTCAGATATACAAGTGACCCAGGGACAGCAGAAGACGTACCTTTGCCAATCCTCAGCCGACTTCTCTATTTTCGCTTCGTCCACTTGGCCCTCTTCCCACTCTTTCAACTCCTTCTTGTACAAATCATCAACTGCCCTCTGAAGCTCCTCCTGGAATTCCGGAGTCTGAGCTTCCAGAATCCGCTTCGCTGCATTGGATCTAATGGCTACCCCAGCGGGCTTCTTCATCTCTTCACCCTGACGCCCACCTTTCTCCCAAGCCTCGTATGCCTTTTCAGCAGCCTTCAGCTCGTCTTCTGCCTCCTTCTTGATGTACTGGTTATAGTAGAGGTCTTGAAACATTGCAGCCAGTGGTTTCTTCACCGCCTTCCGAGACTTCTTGCTGGAATCGAAGACTTGCTTGATTAACGATGCATTGCCTTGATCAAAGGACTGTTTGTTCTTCCTGAACCATTCCGAGACACGCTATAAAATTTGTCATGAGTACTGGGTTGTCGTCATCAAAGTTGTCGCCAAAACATAACATACCTCTCGCAATCTGAAGACCTTACCACGCTTTGCCTCAAACTGCTCATCTGACAGCCCCTTGAACTTCTCTTTCAACATCCGCATAAATTCCCTCTGGTCCACCGCCTTGGCAACACCACTGGACGGCTCAGAATTGCTGATAGGTGAGGGCGACTCCTGTGGCGCAGCAGTAGGACCACCTGAGACATCGCCGCTCGATGGAGCAACAGGAGTATCGACGTCGGGACCTGGCACTGTTGAAAATGAGGGAAGACCAATTTGGGGCTCTGGAACCTCTGTGAGTCTTGGATACGCAGCTTGGCTGTTAGCGTCGCAGCCAGTAGATGACAATTCAGGACCAGAGGTGGGTATAGTGTGTCCGAGTGATGCCCTCTCACCCTCTCCACCCGGTCTTTCCATAGACGTAGCAACCTCCTCTCTACTGCCACTGTCCTTATTGCCTTCATCTTTCTCGTTGTCATCATTGCCATCGGGGTCCTCGTTATCCTTGTCGTCGTCATCGTCGTCAATGTCTGGATCATATAGTGAGTCAGTTAGCGAATAATTACATAGAGCAGGACATATGTACCTAGTGAGTCCGGAAACTTGTCCATGAAGTACAGCGTAATGGTGTTGTAGAAAGTGGTGACTTTTGTGCCTTTGGCTTTCTGAGCCTGATTGAACTCCTCTACGTTGTCCTGTAGGTATTCGAGCATCGGACCATCATGATGCCAGGGTATACAACCTGTTTTCTTCTTCTGCGCAGATTTCCTATGTGGCATTTTCAAATGCAGAGTGAGCCACGGAACGGCAGTATGAGACAAGACGCAGTATGAGACAAGATGCAATCTGAGACAAGACGCGTTTTAATGGTCACACCTATGTGACCACACGTGTCACATTCAATGGGCGCTAGTCTCGATATGTGGCATTCGACAACACGTCCACAGAACACCAACATAACACTCCTTCACTAGCAGGATGTAGTGTACAAGTAGTGTATACATATATACCCTTGAGGGCAATATACATATTTGATGCTAACAAAATTGGAAGAAAAAAAATCTAAAAGAAAGTCCCTCGTGTAGTCACAGATGTCAATGGCCAGTGGACATCTGGACTCGTGAAGGGACTAGCTCCCTAGGTGAATCGAACACCTGTCCTCATGTAGTCTAGACACACGCTGTACCACTGAGCTAAGGGAACGATGCTTACCCTTCAAATAACTCTCTCTAACCCAGTTAATCGGTCCAGATCAATATGTGCATTATGCGCACGATATTCGCCATTATGCGCATGATAACACTCTCTCCAACGCAGCTGTGAGTCGGTCTGGATCAATATGTGACATTATGCGCACAATAATCGCACGCATGGATCACTCAGTCACAGGAATCCTCAGTCGACTGCCGTGTAGGCATCTTGTAACTCCTAGGTTACCTCAGTCCAGACCTCTTTGGTGAGAGCCTCCTCCTGCATCTGAGACAGATGTATCCTTCAAGAAAATGGAGTATCAGTGAATTCGTGCGACTCTAACTTGTAGTATTCAATAATTACAACGTGCAGTACCATAATCAATATTTTGATGCTATTTGTCTATAAATAATTTCTTCATTCGCAGTGATCCACGCCGCCTAAGCAAGAATCTTTCACTGAAGGTCTGAGAAGACATTTCAGGCCTCGCTATTGCAGGTATATGCTAGACAATGTTCAACCAAGGTATAGCATATATTTTAGGGGACATTGGAGGTAAAATGAAGCAGTTGAAAAAGTAAGACCATCCAGATTTCTCGAAGCATCATTACACAATCTTGTGTGACCTTTGCCTTCTTTCATGACATGCCTCAACCCAAAAAATACAAGACTCCACAACAACGCCGCCAGGCTGCAAATGCCAAAAGTATGGCGTACTATTACAGGTAGTATATTTTTGCCTCCGATTCTGCTTTTTTGAACTAACTAACGGTCTGCAACAGGAATTCGGACAAGATCAACTCAAGCCGGTGTGAACGCCGCAGTCAATTGGCAAGCACACAGGCTCAGGCAGAGTACGTATTTAAGTTGCTAGACATCACTCAACCCTCTCTTGTACCAACTTGTCTATGTATAGAACTAAAAGGCGGCTCAAACGTCGAGAAAAACTTGCGGGAGAGCGGAACGAATTCAAGAAAAGGTGTGTCCTTGGATTATTTTGAACATTATCGACAACCTGACTCTTTATAAGCCTGGAAGATATCCAGAAACAATTCAATCAGCAGGTCCAATACACTCCTCTTCAATACTTGGAGGACGTTTGTGTCAGTACTCAGGAATGGTCATTGTCAACCCAATCAAACCCAGATTCGGTTTGTCCTGCCTTAGCCATTTCACCTGTATTCGACACGCTCCTTCGTGATGCAAAAATTTGTGCCCAACGGCTCTCAGTGGATAAATATGGGGAAGGAGCAAAGATACAAAGGTGAATTCAGCGTTTCATATCCTGTATTGAGGACATAGCTATTGCCAGTGTTGAGGGAACTTTATGTGATCTCTATTCAAGTAGTCAGCTCATGTACCAGCAAGAGCTGACAGTAGCTATCATAAATTAGGCTGTATCGGATTGGCATTGACTTCGAATCTTCGAATACTAAAGTGCCTCTTTTGAAGTTTCTAATGTATTGGACTTCTCACCGCATATCTGGTGGCTTCTGGTGGCTGTGTGTCTGGATTCGTTTGTTCTCAACGTCCATCAATCCATGATGTCTCAACCCACGTCGCCCTCAGTATCCTTTCAACAGGCTCGAGTGATCTTCCTTCAGCCTGAAGAGGGTAAGTTTTCTTAAATCAGTCCAGTCATTTTACCACTGATCTGCAAACAGTCATTATTATTGCTAACAGCACAGGAGGAAATCCTGCCGTCATTTCATCGACGGTTTTTGAGGTTCCCGGCAGTCCCGAGGAAGGCTATGCATATGTAGCTTTTCAAAGGCCACTGGGAGAGTCTTCATTGCCTCACCCAGAGACTCCTCCAAGAAGCCCCACGCTTTCTCCTACTCTATCACCCACTCTCTCTTCAACAACATCACTAGACGGCACTGACAGTGTTACATCTGAGCCCACGGGTGTTAGCAATGTACACGTGTATAGTGTTTCATATTTTGGATGCGATTTCCAAGTTGGACTAATTATTGGTTGCAGGGTCCTCACGTCCGTATCAGAACCTTCCAATGATCCCTCGCACTGTCTGCTTGACGTTTCTACAGCTCCTCCACTTGACCCTCCTCCTTCATACACAGCAACGACGGTGGTGACGAATCCCCTTGCAGCACCTCGACTCCGAGTCTGTCCAATGCCATCTGGGTGAGTTTGAGTGTATTGTGCATTTTCAGAGCCCCCACATCCTTTCCAGATGGCAGCATATTGGCCTCACAAGTTGTATGTAGGCTGTTATATGGTTACAGATGGATGCAAGATAGAAATGTTTAGGACATGGTGCGTTATTCTTTTCTGTTTTGACGCATGCATTCACTTATGCATACTGCGATTGCTAGGAATGTAGCCTGGGTATTTGTTGACCGGGTATCTTCAGCAAAGCATAAGTACTATGCGAATGCTGGAAGGGCTTTGAAGGATTATTCCTTCAGTTACAACCGTGTTGCACCTTGGCAGTACCCTCAGATTCGCTCTGTTCCTTCTGCACCCGATTGTACAGTTGTAGACTTCAACGATCCTGCGATGGGTGGACATGTTGAGATTGCAGTAGATAATGATGGTCGTGTTTTCACGTTTCCACAAGGCAGTCAAGACAGCAACGGTTTGGACCGCTTCATTATGTACGTTTGCTGAGTCTCTGGATATATCGCTCCTCACCATTTTTCTACAGTCAGCACGGCCCGATTATATTCCTCCCCAATATTGTCGCTGCCTCTAGCCCTCCTGCAACACATACATATGTTGGGCGGGCAATTGATCTCGACGATTTCTTGGATGAATCCGACATATGATACAATGAAGACACAATTTCCTTTTTTGATTAGTGTGTGATCGTGCCTCTTGTGCATGTGGTTGTTAGTCCTCATGCCTTGTTCAAGATATCTTGGCCAGTGCTTTCTTTACCTGGTTTCTCTCGGAGATTTCTGCCTATCGATAACTGCGTAGAGATCATGTTATTCCTCTCAAGCCTTCAAAACGGGCAAAAAAAATATGACGTTTGATTTTTTCCTTCCCCTGTTTTGCTGCTATGCCTCCAAAGTGAAAGGCCACAGACGTATTCGGATGGTATCAAGAAGAGAGCACAACAACAACAACTTTTAGTTTATCTACTGACAATCATCAGTTTAATCAGCAAATCGAGATCGAGGGGGAGGACCCTGCTTATTCGTCGGAGGGCCCATCTGACATTGCTGTAGAAGACAACAATGACTTAGAAGGAGATTTCCACCTTGATGATTTTGAGCTCAACGAGAATGATTTTGCTTATTCCTGGGGTGATCGGTCAGCGTTTGAGGCAGATATAAACCTTCAAGGGCTCAGCATAACTCAGCAGGACAACGCTGCTCATGTTCTACTATCTCGCAAACGAAATTTCAATTCAGTGAGTGTTTGATTGCACTTATCTTAATACATCTAATATGAATATGTCAGGACAATCCGATGCGAGCCTGGATTCCATTCAGACAGGAATATCTTGACGAAATGTTATGGGTGGAGGGTCGTTGAGGTGTAGGAGATAGATGCAGTGGGCGCAATCAGGACGATCCCAAATATCGTTGTGTTGACGAGGATTGTGCGTTGGCTGGAATGAGGTGCAAGAAATGTTTGGTTGAGGCACATGCAACACTTCCCCTGCACTGGGTTGACGTAAGTAGGTTTACTCAATGGACCAGAAACACGGCTAATCGGATCTATCAATAGCGCTGGAATGGGACTCGATTCGAGCTGGACACCCTGAAGAACTTGGGTCTTGTAATACAGCTTGGCCACAAACCCAGTGAACGCTGCATATTTTATCAGGCATCACATAGTGATTTCGCAGTTATTCATGTGAATGGAATTCATGAGGTGGCTGTTCGTTTTTGTGGATGTGAAGAGGGCCTGCTTCACAGGACGCAGCTGTTACGAATCCTGTGGTACCCCAAACTGCCATGACATTTTCATGTTTACGTCAATTTCAACATCTCAACTGTCAAGGGAAGCTACCAGCATATGACTACTACTATTGCCTTGAGCTAATGATGCACAGTCGTCAACACATGCATCCAAATGTGAGTTGATGAAATTATTTACTCACCGATTCCGGAATGATTGATGTTCTTGCCTATAGCCCCACTATCATTCATTTCTTTGGGTAGTGTTTCAGTGGCGCCACTTGAAAATGTGTAAGTGAGCAGGTAGAGGACATGCCGAGAGTGGGATAGAGGGGACGAGTCCTGGCGAACTTGGTCTTGATTGTCTGGCTTGTCCTCAGCCTGGTAAGAATCTGCACGACGATTGGAAGAAGGTACCCAACAAATTGGCGTGAGTGCTCTTACTGCAGAAAACATATGATTGCTGACAGTGGATCATAGATTTTTGTATTCTATGTTCTTGGCAATAGATGCAAACTTTCGGCTCCATAATAGAGTGGTCTCTTCTACGGAGAAAAATTCCGGTTTTGGGTGATGGGTGGGCATATCTAGTGGAGAGCATACCATACCAGAAGCATATTGAGGAACATGTTTCCGAGGCTGATGTAAGAGTCCCTCCATGATGTTATACTCGGACGCTGAACTTTGGCATTCAGATGAGTAGTTGTTCCGGCTTTCAGGCTATGTTTCTTGCCAACATGCGCAATGTGAAGGGTCAGGCACAGAGTTTGGTGAAAGAATGGGATTGGAGATCTGCAGAAGGGTGAATGGTCTGTTGTTGCTTCTTTCATTGATCATTCACTTGCTAATACATACATTAAGGTATTGTAATATTGACTTCATCTTGTGGTCAACGATTGGTGATGAAGAAATCCTGATCCTGGTGATCTCATACAATATCTCGTGTCAGTGGAGTACCAACTTTTGGGAACGCATGGCTAAGATTGACCCCCATTTCAAAATCAAATTTACGAAGACCGGTGTTTGGTTCATGGTGCCCAAGTTTCATTTGCGTGCACACCAACCTAAATGCCACTTCAAATTCTCCTTTGATTATGCTCCTGGATGTGGCAAGACTCATGGAGAGACAGTTGAGGAGGGTTGGGCCCAGTCCAATAAGGCAGCGGCACAAACAAAAGAAATGGGGCCTGGAAGCCGTGCTATGACTCTTGATGATATTTTCGGCTATCATAATTGGCGGACAATTCAGGGTCTTAGTGAGTTTTGCTTCCTTGTTGGTTCCCATTGATTGAATTCAAGTGGCACAGACAATGTCATTGGGAAGCGGCTGATTAATGCTGTGAAGGAATTCTACTTGCATGAGCGTGATTTCCAGCATTTCGACGGGGGTCTGGCGAAGACATTGGGTAGAGATGTTTTAGATGAGTGGAAAGAAGAGGTAGAGAATTGGGAGAATGATCATGCCATGCCTTGTCCTTACGAAGATGCGGAACACGGTATGTTGTTCTTTGCTCCTCCTTTTTCCCCAAATAGTCATATCTATCTAACACACGGTCATCATTCTATTTGTAGACGAAGAGAAAGGGCTATTCAAACTAACTCAATTGGAGATGATCGCTGAGGAAAAACCTATGTTTGAGATGGGTAAATCTGGCTTTGCCACAAGCCCGTGTGTTTTTCTGGTAGAGGGTATTGAGATCCAAGCTGCTCAGTATGTTTGAATATTTTTGTTGTTCACTTCTGGTTCGCTCATTAAAGCTGTTACTATTTAGACGAAGTCTAGAGTTATTTGTCCTTACGAACAAGTACTTAACGACTATGCAACAGCTGGAACTTGAGAATCGGCGTGCAAATCTCCTCAAACAGATTACAAAATTCCGTTCATTACAAGCGATGCTTATGCCACGCTTAGCTGATGTACTCTCTCTGGAACAGATGGTTGATATTGAAAATCCCAACTCCTCGCAACCTGAAAAAATCCGTTTGTATTTACCCTCAGAATGTGGTACTCCAAGGGCAATGAAGGAGGCATGTGTGGCTCATTTGCCAGAGTCAGAGGCAAGATTGCGGGAGGTGGAAGCACTTGAGGCTTTGGAGGGGGTTAGGGAAGGGTTGCATGCACAGTCAGCTGCTGCTCAATTCAAGCTCTGTAACATCAGTGGCCAAATCAGGAGTACCCGAGCAAGTGGAGTATTGCGGCAAATCGACATTCGTATTCATACCTGAAAGATCCGGTATCGTTTGGCAAGGGACGCGCTTTTGTTGCTCCGGGGGCATGGAGAGTGGGAAGAGCGTTTGCTCTTACTTAGAGATGAGGATGTAAGGGGACTAAGCAAAAGGGCATTGACAAAAGAGGAGCAGGCAGAGAGGGAAGCTCAAATTAAATGTGTTGGGATGTGGACAAGCAAGGAAGATTCTGATGAAGAGTATCTGGTTGCAGAGGGTATTATGGGTTCGGTCCGAGGAGAGAAGAATTGGACCCTCTCGTGGATCTGGTACAGCTTGAAAGAGGGGGAATTATCCAAGGATGACCCAGACTGTCGAGATGGTACGTTAGCTATCGCTAACTTTATATACTCTTGCTAATCTGGCTACATACAGCCATTCGCGTAGAGTGGTGCAAGGCATGAGCAAGAATGATCCGTTGGCGGGAGGAGGTCTTGCTGCTCACAGAGGAGCTACGTCGAATACCCCATTACGCGATCTGGAAGGCGGAGTGGTAGATGGAACACCTCGTTGGAAAGGAGGGAATGCGTTTTGGTGTGTCTCCAGAATTAGAGGAAGGTCTGAATGCGTACACATGGTAACAGATCAAATTCCAAGAGGAGCGGGCAATCAGAATGCATACATGTTGGGAGGGGCTCAGGAACCACGCTTTCAAGGTGATTGACCGGATTACTGAGCTGCCCACCCTTTATGTCTATTTTGAGGATGATGAGGAGGCTTCTGAGGCTATTAGGGAGGCAGAGGACAAGATATAGTATTAGAAATTGTATATTAGAAATCAAAACAAGAGTGGCTGACAAAAAAAAAAGGATGATTGGGAATTGAACCTGCGAGCGTGAAAACAAGGCAGACTTAAGAGGAAGACCATTACACCAAAGGAGACATTGAGGATCAGGAAAGAGAATTGGTACAGTAGCATCCGCAGAGTGATCGGCTACAATTGATATCAAGGTCCCAAAACGGCTGGCTAAGCAACTAAGTGCGGTGAGTGACGGGCACCTACCAAATTGGTAACTGTCCGCTTATGTGAAAATAGTAACTGTGACAGCGGTTCCTGATTGGGGTGAATAATATTAATATCTGCACCTGCCGCTATCTGCTGATGGCTTAACTCGCTTTGACATGAGCTAGTCCAAGCATATTCCTATATTGCACCCAGGAGCCCTGCTGGACAAATCCCCACAGATATTGGAACATGTACCCTGAAAATACCTCAGGCATATTCATATATCTGCACTGGCTAGGGTGATGGAGCCAGAATTGTGTCTGGGTCATCTGACAGGATAGTGAGGATCTGGGATGCACAAACTGGGACTGCCATTGGAGAGCCACTCTGGGGACATGAAGGCTCAGTCCAATCAGTGGCTTTCTCTCCTGATGGAGCCAGGATTGTTTCTGGGTCAACTGACAGAACAGTGAGGATCTGGGATGCACAAACTGGGACTGCCATTGGAGAGCCACTCCAGGGACATGAAGACTGGGTTGAATCAGTAGCTTTCTCTCCTGATGGAGCCAGGATAGTTTCTGGGTCATCTGATAGAACAGTGAGGATCTGGAATGCACAAACTGGGACTGCCATTGGAGAACCACTCAAGGGACATGAAAGCTGGGTCCCATCAGTGAAGTTCTCCCCTGATGGAGCCAGGATTGTGTCTGGGTCAGAAGACAGAACAGCGAGGACCTGGGATGCACAAACTGGGACTGCCAGTGGAGAGCCACTCCAGGGGCATGAAGACTGGGTCCAATCAGTGGATTTCTCTCCTGATGGAGCCAGGATTGTGTCTGGGGCATCTGACAAATCAGTGAGGTTCTGGGATGCACAAACTGGGATGGCCATTGGAGAGCCACTCCAGGGACATGAAGGCTGGGTTGAATCAGTGGTTTTCTCTCCTGATGGAGCCAGGATTGTGTCAGGGTCATCTGATAGAACAGTGAGGATCTGGGATGCTCAAACTGGGACTGTCATTGGAGAGCCACTCCAGGGACATGAAAGCTGGGTCCAATCAGTGTCTTTCTCTCCTGATGGAGCCAGGATTGTGTCTGGGTCAGAAGACAGAACAGTGAGGATCTGGGATGCACAAACTGGGACTGCCATTGGAGAGCCACTCCGGGGACATGAAGGTTCAGTCCAATCAGTGGCTTTCTCTCCTGATGGAGCCAGGATAGTGTCTGGGTCAGAAGACAGAACAGTGAGGATCTGGAATGCACAAACTGGGATGGCCATTGGAGACCCACTCCATGGACATAAAGACTGGGTCCAATCAGTGGCTTTCTCTCCTGATGGAGCCAGGATAGTGTCTGGGTCAGAAGACAGAACAGTGAGGATCTGGAATGCACAAACTGGGATGGCCATTGGAGAACCACTCCAGGGACATAAAGACTGGGTCCAATCAGTGTCTTTCTCTCCTGATGGAGCCATGATTGTGTCTGGATTGCATGACAGAACAGTGTGGATCTGGGATGCAAAAACTGGGACTGCTAGTGTAGAGCCACTCCAGGGACATGAAGGCTATGTCTCATCAGTGGCTTTCTCTTCTGATGGAGCCAGGATTGTGTCTGGGTCAGAAGACAGAACAGTGAGGATCTGGGATGCATAAACTGGGACTGCCATTGGAGATCCACTCCAGGGACATGAAGGCTGGGTCCAATCAGTGGCTTTCTCTCCTGATGGAGACAAGATTGCATCTGGGTCCAAAGACAGAACAGTGAGGATCTGGGATGCACAAACTGGGACTGCCATTGGAGAACCAGTCCAGAGACATGCTAACTGGGTCCAATCAGTGTCTTTCTCTCCTGATGGAGCCAGGATCATGTCTGACTCACATGATAGAGCAGTTGGAATTCCTAGCACTGATTGTAGCTTATCCTGTAAATGTAAGTATGTCTTTCTATTTATCAAAAGATCTAATCAATTTCCGTTCTTATTTCTAGACAACAACTGGACAATTGATAAAGATGGATGGATCAAACTTCCTGGGATCAATTATGGTATTGTTTGGATTCTACATGAATACTGTTCCACACTTTGTACTCCCCAGAGTCTCATAGTTATCTCCCGGAAAGGCCTGACTAGGCTTTCTTTTGGTGATGACATAGTATTTGGAAAGAACTGGGCCCAATGCTTCACAGATAAATGATTTCCATTTCAAATGTTCCACCTGTATATAAGACGTGAAATATATGATTCCTGACACATTGACTTGCTTTCAGACACATAAGTTTGGCTCTATGTGAATAGCTTTAATTCATTAATTACTTATCTCATTACACTGGAAAACAAAACGGGTGTGGATCAGTGTTAAAATATGGTGAGTACCAAGTTGAGGTTGCAGGCAAGTTGCAGATGTGTAAAATATATACCTCATTTTATCTAACCTCTGCCCTTTCCTTTCCCTTGTAACTAATTCAAGTACCCAAGCCACATTGACAGATTGATATGCACATAAATAGGAAGCCAAGCTTCCAAAACAATGCAATCACAAACCAGACTAAATAAGTAAGATACACAAAAGTCAGTCTTGGGTAATGTCACATGAGTATGTACCTCTGTATTTTCCTAATAGCACCTTCCACGATGTGAAATTGAGAGATTGGCCACTCATTACAAAGAGGCTTACAAAGGCAAATTTACTGATTTCTTTCTCTAGAGAGAGTTATTAGAGATACATACTCATGTCACCCTATGGGGTACTGACATCCATATATCAGTGGACAGGAGCCAGGACCCACATCTGTATATTCACGGACTGGGGCCAGGCTGGTGACACGCCGGCGATGTAGGTATATGGCCAGGCCATTCCACCACCTGGAAGCGGCATGTCCCGGCACCACCCCCCATATTGGGCAGCGGGTGATTAACCGAAATGGGATCCCGATGGGGCGGGAGATCGGGTGGAGCTATTTGATGGGATCTCATTCTTGGACATAAGACCCCGCGCTTGATATATAGTCTTGAGGTCGCGAGGCCATCTGGGGTTGGCAGGCGTTGGTCTGCAGGCATGCTGATATATGTATCTCAGCTCATTAGGCCGTGTACACTGTATAGTTGTCAGCATATATGTATTGTCTTGAACGTTTGATAAGGAGGCACAAACTTCACAGCTTACAGTCTCAGAACCCGTACGCGATTCTGGAAATCATATATGTATGCGGGGATGACAGATATACTTCGGAAGGTGACAATGGTATGGACGTGGGGCCCTTTAGGTGCATATAGGTCTGTAGTAGATATGGTGTTTTATGCCTATATGTTTCTGTGTTGACCAAACTGGACATGGTATGGCGGTATCATGCACGGTATATGTATGTTTCCCCAATATATATATATACCGCTATAATCCACACTGGATAAATGTGTGTGGCTCTGTACCCAATTCTATCATCTTGAATAAAGCATGTGCTGTTTGAAAGCAGAGGGCTGCCAGCAGCAGAAAATTGCGAATGTGATTTCTGTCTGGTATATGTATACAAGTGTGGTAGACATATCCTTGATCAAAGTGTTCTGGGCCTGCACCAGAATTGATGCTCCTGTATGTCAATTCAATGAAATACAGCCACTTGGGGGGAAGAGGCCAAGCTACGCCTGGCGAGACCAAGGACTATTTTATTTTATTTTATTCTATTCTTCCATTCCCCCTAGCACGACAATTAATTAATTTACTTTGCATATACAAAAGAACAAGCTGGATGACCATTATACTCAGCTAGGTCTTTCAAGTGCATATAACTCAAACCACCCTCTTGAGATGAACTAGACCCATGAATCATGCCATCATTTATCCACACTGTATGGTCTTTTCTGATCACATGGCAAACAAAATGGTTACTGTTGACCCAGTAAATTATATCTCTTAAATGCAGTGTGCCTGTTTTCTGACCTGTACACATAACTTTTATAGACTTTGTTGGTGTTATCTGGTAGGGCATCTGACTTTTCAAGCAACAGGTCAAGCAACAGTTGCTTGACTGTTGCTTGACTGTTGCTTGACTGTTGCTTGACTGTTGCTTGACTGTTGCTTGACTGTTGCTTGGCCCTGCTTGAAGGTTGCTTGGAAGTTGCTTGAGTGTAACCCACTTGAGAGTAGTTTTAGGATAGCTTGACTTTCTACTTTGGATGTGGCTGTGCTTGTCCTAGTCTAGTCAACTTCACTACACTTCATTTTACAACAAATTACTCACATTGAATGGGCCATTCATTAAGATATTATACATACCATTTCTTCATTACAAATTGGTTTAGCCTCTACTCAATCAAGTACAAACTTTTTATCATTGTAAAGGTAGAAAAAAAAAAAAGTCAGAAAAAATCAATTTATTGTTACATTCATCCAACTAGTTTGAGAACTATGAGGATGCTAAGTATGTCTGAGCAGTGAGCAATATGTGTCTCTTTGAGATGATAGCTTGAGGGTACCTTGAGTGATATCTCAAGTGGTAGCTTGTTGACCCATATTCTATTCATACTGTTGCTTAACTTACCCTTAAGTGTTGCTTGACATTGCTTGACTGTTGCTTGATGTTGCTTGATGTTGTTTGATGTTGCTTGATGTTGCTTGATGTTGCTTGACTGTTGCTTGACTGTTGCTTGACTGTTGCTTGACTGTTGCTTGACTGTTGCTTGACGTTGCTTGACTATTACTTGACCGTTGCTTGACTGTTGCCTGACTGTTGCCTTACCTATGAGAAGTGTTGCTTGACTTTTGCTTCACCTATTGGTGTTGAGTTGCTGTTAATGAACAATTCTATTCTGCTATATACACTACTCAAGATTCATCACTATCTACAGTCTTCCAATAATTGAACCTTTTCCCAACTTGATCAATTCCTTGGAGTTTCACTGTTACACCAATACTCTTGTCAAAGATTCAGTCAGTGACAACTCAATAGTTAGCACTTACTTGTTTAATTTTTGTGATTCTTGAATGCTAGTTTCATATTTGCATCTGAGTGTCATTCTCAGTGTGGACATAGGTTATTTGCTTACCTGTTCTTTTTTCCTGCAGTCGCTTGCTTTGACGGAAGGGACTTGCCGTTCTAGGCAATATGAGCATCAGTTCCAAACATGAATCATGAGCCTTACCTTGGATGCTCACTAGTTTCGGATTCCACATCCATATAGGGAACTTTGTAGGCATGCTCATAAAATGTAAGGATAATTTCTGCTGCTAGCAGCACTAGCATCTTTGGTTTCAGAATATCTCTAAAATACTGATTATTCTGAAATTTTCCCCGAAATACTAGCAAAATAATGCCAAACACATAAAGACCACTTTGGCTGAGATTCCTGTCCTGAGGCTGGTACTGTAAATCGAGTATATTAATAAAAAAGTTTGTAAGAGTATTCTACTGTACTCACCTCTGCACAGCATTTTAGATCCCATTTTTTGAAATAGCTTCAAATTATGCAGTGGCTGATGAAGATTAATCAGGTTTCCAATTACCTGCAATCAAAATGTTTGATTTTATAAAATACGAAGCAGAAATCATGAATACCTGAAATATACAAGTATATGGGCCATCTCTCCAGGGTGTAGTAGTATGATTGTGCTGCTCAGAAGAAATATCATACACCCTTATCATCATCTGTCCAAAATCAACAATTGCTGTGATCAGATGATTGTTGAAGAATATTGGGACTATAAGCAGAGTCAAACGATGATTTGACCAGTCAATCTTTAACAACTAAGTAAGCTTAGTATTCTGACACTGATCATCAAAATGTTACCTTGTATTTTTCGAAAAGTTCACAAATCATTGCTTCTCTCTGCTGTCCTCTTTTCAGAATCAGCTTTTCGAGATCATCGTAATTGATAGTATCACAGACGTATATGCCAGTAATATTCAGGGGCTCCTGATAGCACTGAAAGTACCCATCCAGTATTCGGGGAGTGATTCTACCAGTGAAAATATTGGTCACGTCTTCCTGCTCAATCTTGATAGAGCGTAGGAGAAACTTGATTCCATCCTCCATTTCCTTCTGCATGTCTTTGATCTAGAGCGTGATTTCCTTGATCAGAAAATAATAACTTGGGAGACAGAAAGTCAATACACATACCTCATGTTGCCATAGATGCTTCATACTCTCGAAATTCTCTCTCACACCAGTTAAATATTGAAAGTCCTCTACCTCTTGCTTCTCATCATTCATGCTGTCTTGGTCCACATCAATCATTTCCAGATCACGCATGAGCTCATCAACAACTGCTTCAGCATCTTCATCCCTGTGATTTCCTTCTGGTATGCTGATGTCAGAGATAGCATTTGACTCTGCCCTGGGAACTAAATTGTCTGTGGAGAAAAATTTGTTTTCAGACTCATGAACCTCTTCTGGAGCTTGTGAATTCTCCGCTCCCATGGCAGTTGATGCTTCCAATGTATCATTTGCAGAATTATCATATTCTATGGTTGGGATCAAAGAACTGGTCAGGTATTTAATTGTTGGCAAACTGAACCATGGATTTCCTTCCCAAGGTGTTCTATGAAAGTCTTTGAGTTTTAATTCTGCTTTAGAAGCAAGAAGGGTAACTGGAGTGATGTCTTGTCTGAACTCTAAATTGAATTTCTTTGCAGCATACTCTACCTGGCCTTTTGTGAACCATTCCTGAGCTTGGGCTCCACCTCTGAGATGATAAATAACAGTACAAGTATTGTACCCCTTCTCTTGATACTTGGCAGGTAGCTCCGGTGAGACTCCTGAAAGAAGCCCATCAAGTGACTTATTCTCCCTGAATGCCTTTCCATCTTCATGCATCCCATCATAGAAAAATACTGCGGGCTTTCCTTGAGGTGTATCCATAGGTACGACAACTCTACACACATAATGGGAACTGTTCATGAAAGCACGGCCCGTCATGTAGTAGATACAGTTCTTATCCTTGGCTTGTGTCCCAGATTTTGGATATAAAGTTTGAGGGAAATTCCATGCTTTCTGGTCTGTATCCATAGAAAAAATCAAGTATTCAGGAAGATTCATACACAAGTTGAATACTGATTTTATTCCAGAACAATATCCTATTCCATCGCATTGACGCCAGCAGTCAGGAGCAAATGAAGCATTCTGGCTTCCACTAGTCATTAATTGCAGCCACTTTTGAATATTCCCCTGGCATTGCTTGTATTCATCCTCAGTGGGTCTATGGGTGGTTCGAAGCCAAACTGGATGAGGTGGAGTAATTTGCATGTGTGTTGGCATGCTTCGCTTTCCAGCAGCGTTTTCAGGAATGCACTGTTGAATCTTGATTACTTGCAAGCAAAAGAACCAGCTTAAATCTCTATCTGTGAGTGTGAGTCTTTTGGATCTCTGAAATTTGCCACAGCGTAACTTGTCATTGATATCAAAACAGGTATTGAGCCAGACCTATTACAGAAATCCGAGTCAGCACACACACACACTATTCCTAATAATTGATAACTTACCATATCACTTTCCCATTCATAAGCAGCAACATTCATTCCATATTCCTTCTGTTTGATATAAATACGTGTCTCATCTCTGTATTTCATTAACTCAACAGTCATATCGGGACCTCGCCTTGTATTCTCCATCAGAATTCGCCTTGCCTGGAGTGATTTGAGAACTGGCCCAAATGGGTGATTGTCATAGCTTTCAAACAGATTCTCAACCACATTCCAGTCAAAATTGAATGCCCAAAATAATAACTCAAATGATGTATCAGCCCAGCAAGAGTTGCGAGACCACTTGTATGACTGAAATGAGGACGCTTTTGGATAAAGAAGTAGGCGCTTCTTTCCATTCTGTGTCTGAATGGTTCCTTCTCCAAGAGTGGCCTTAGTTGACCCACTGATTGGATAATTCCCTAAAATATCAGGTTGAGATTTTGCCGTGCTAATTCCATTTGAATTTCCCTCTGATTTTGAGGAAGCAACCACTTTACCCTGTGAGATAGCCCATGTATGCATTGCTTCAACTGCATCAGACTTATCTTCAGTAGCAAAACCCTCAATGATTCCATGCTGTTCTGAATACTCTCCGTCATCACTGCCTGAATTCAACTCTCTTGAAATATCTGATAACTCTGATGGTGAGACTTGTTCTCTCCTTCTCTTTTCCAGTTTTGTAACAGTGCGTTGCTTTTGCTGTTTCCTGTGAGTGACTTTGAGAAGGCGGTTATCGTCCAGTGGTCGTCCATCATTGTGGTAGCGTTTGTTCCGAGCGGCAATTGCAGATGCTGTCCGTGATTTCTTTGTCTGGTGGATTTCGGCTTCAATTTCTTGGCGCTTCAGTAATGGTGCCTTTCCCCAGCGCACAGGCCTGCCAACTAAATAAATGAAATGTTGAGAAAAACAAAAAATACAACATCTATACTTATTGAGTACTCACTTAATGCAGCATTATACAATTTTGATAGCTGTTCCACCCACTTGAAGAGTTTCCCTAGTCCCTCGAAAAAATTGTGATGCTTTCCCATTGCAGAATAGAGGCTGAAATGCAAGGCCTCCTCAGGATTTGTTGTTTCAGGAAGTGATTCCCATAGCGAATAGTCCATAATGCGTTGTGATTCGAAAATCATCACGGCGTGCTCTGGTCTCAGCCACCATTCTAGCCAAGGGATCAATTTTGGAAATTGAGATTTGATTGAAGAGACAACTTCAAGAAATGACTCAACATTGTCTAAATGAATAAGTGACTTAGCCAGGCGAGAAAATTCTTTCTGCTGGTCAACAGACACTATTGCTGCTATTCGTCCGACACGAGTTATGCTACTCCTGAAATGTTGCTGACAACCTCGTAGTAATTTAGCAGCCTTATTTCTGAGCTCTTCTACACTGCGTGTGTCATTACGCCTTTGCCAGAATCGGATAAAGGCTTGTATAAATCCATTTCTTTCTGCCTCACTGAAGTCCACAATCTGAAAAAGAATAGATGAGAAATTAATCTAGATGTAATTACCAACAACTATACCTGGGCAAAAATTTCATCAACCACAATCCTTCCTCTTTCTGCTGTTGCTTTTGCTATACCCTCCATCAGCGCAAGAAAATGATATTCGTAATGTGCAGCTGTATTTCCATTTGAGTAGCTGATAAGAGCAGGTACCCAACGAAGCAAGTTGACACAGAAAACAGAGCTCATAATGAGAACGGATGTTGAGATTTTCCACCAGCCATGAGCAGCATCACTAACTATCCCATTGAAAGGACCCTCAACTGCTGTTGCATCAAGATGAACTTGTTGGGCCATAAATGGAGTCTGGAGAGATACAACAGCAATACCAGCAAGCATAGTCTCAGAGACTACAAATCCTGGATAATTGGTCTGAAAATCGATAAAACGAGAGATGAAATCATCACCCATTCGGGGCTCATGTTTGTCAAGAATTTTTTTGTGGTCCCTTGCAATCCTGTCTTGATTCATCCAAACAGGATCAATATCTGAGACACTTTCCCCTGACTGAGTGTTCCCTGCTGCAAGGCCTGCTGGACCTACATCCTTATTATCTTCAACCATTTCTGTAAATTTTTTCTGTGAGCCTTTGAGCGCATGCAATTGGTGAGGAAGTCTGGGATGATTATGATCCTCTATTCCATTGAAGTAGCATACACCATCAGCCCATTTCACAATCATTGAAATATTGGGCAGGGTATGTGGCTGAGAACAGAGCCGCATTCACATGTCCCATTGAGCTTTTTGAAGCTGTTTAGTAATGGCAGACAGTGGCCCAGTATGTGGTCTCTTGACAATTGCACAGTCTGAATTATCACACCGGATATGCCCAAGGCATTTACGTTTTGTTCGTACGCCATTTTCAAGTTGTTCCGCATTGACACTACTCTTTCTACGGTCCTTTGTATTGTACCCCACAGTGTTGGTGGCCCAGTGTACTGATAGCTCGTTATTCTCCTCGAATATCTCCCATGTAATGTCCATTGCAAAGTTTGCCTGAGGGAAACCATCCCATCCTTCACGTAAATCTTCAAATTCCAAGTAAATGGTCTGACTGTTGCAACAAGGACCAGTGAGAGGTACATGATGGGCTGATTTCCTAGTGCGCTTTTGAATGATGCTTTCAGTAACAGGAGGTTCCCGAAATGCAACACTGAGTTTGCGTTTCATTCCAGGGGCTTGATCTGAATCTGCTGTGTTTGATTGAGGAAAATTCTGAATTTCAGGATGGGCATAACCATTAAATGGTAAGCTGAGAGGTGCTGCAGAAAGACCTAAAAACGGGTGGCTGCTGGGTGAAACAATTGAAGAAGGTGCCTTTTCAGTGCCAATATTTGGCGGTTTTTTACGTTGAGGATCAATCCAATCAGCAATTTGTTGTCTGAGTTTTGCCTGATTTTAGAAGATGTCACTATGATTTGCATTAGGATATACTGCAGTATACCACTCACCAACATTGAAGACACAAAGGAAAGATAAATGACACAGAAATATTGGTGTGAGAATGCAAAGAGGTAGAAAGTGTCCAACGCACATGACAGTACTTTGTGATGTTGCCCTTGATGCAATCATTCTTGTGATTTTGTGAAGTTTTGCATCAAGCAACTGTTGCTTGACTGTTGCTTGATGTTGCTTTACTGTTGCTTGGTGTTGCTTTACTGTTGCTTGACATTGCTTTACTGTTGCTTGACATTGCTTTACTGTTGCTTTACTGTTGCTTGACCTGTTGCTTGACCTGTTGCTTGACCTGTTGCTTGAAAAGTTGGTGGCCCTTATCTGGTAAGGTGGAGAATCTACTGCCACTATAGAGGGGCACTGGTTGAATAGCCTTCACACTGGCACTGCGAGGTGACAAGTTGGACAATTGAGAACTTGTTGGGTCTGTATTTTATGTATTGCAGAATTCAAACTACCTTTCAATAGAGTCGTTGGTATAACACTATTCAAAGTTCCATGTGGTGTAGTTTCACCACATGCAGGACACATGTATATATTACAACTGATAATTTCATTCTGCTCTAACAAAGCCCTTGTCAGAATATCAATTGAAACACCTCTCTCGCCATATGGGTAAGCATTTTTATCAGATAAATGTAGCATCTCTCTTAATCTATTCCTCAATGACTCCATAGTACACTTGTTCTTGTACAAATCTGGCAAGCCAGCAGATAAAGAGCTGATAAATCTATTTGATGATCTCCACTCCTTTGACCAGAAAACTGGATTCAAAGCCCATAAATCAGTCAAAATGGTCAAAATAGAATCATAACCACAGCTGAAGTTCTGACTATCCCAAACCAATCCCAGAGGACCACTTTCAGACTGTTGCAGACTGACTTTGCATCTCTTATTTTGCAGGGTATCCTTACTTTCATCCTCACAATCTTTGTGTTTCTTTGAAACATGTTGTAAAGGTTGGGAACCTGGTGCTGGCATATAGGTGTCAGAGTTTCCAACATGATAAATTTCTGACTGATTCTTCTTTTTTTTCTGTTGTTTCTTGTGTTTCTCAATAACACCATTTAGATTTTCCACTTCTTCAAATGGATCATTTTCAGACCATTGCAGGCCCTGTGGCACATGTTCAGGTACATGTTGAGCACCTTTCCATTGGAAACACTGGTTAATTACATCAACTCGTGTGACTCCATCCAAGTTTGGAGGTAACAGCTTTTCAAATCTCAAATGTGTTATCTCATCTAGAACCTCCAACTCACGGAATTCTTGTCTCAAAAATCCATTCAGGCCACTTGATATTTTTTCAATAGTTGAATAAGACAATGGCTCCATTATCACAGTACCCTGATGTGTGGAACTTCTCAATAGAGCTGTATAAATGCTCTGATGATTTCTTGCTTGTGATAAACTGCACAAGTTATGATCTCTTGTCCTTCCCTGTGAGTTGAAGTCTGTCATTGAAAAGTTCTGGATAACTTGAACTTGACTTCTTGTTATGGTGTATGTTTCTCCACTAGGCATTCTTGCAGTAATAGGTACACTGTTCCAAAACAGAGGCACCTGGTATTATGATATTTTTAGCAGGCTTATGAAGTTTTATATAAAGGACATCAATGTATTCCCTCAGCTGTAGCTGTAAAACTTTTTAAAAAATTGTCGTTACCTTAACGTCTTGGCAATTGCAAAAGTCGATGTTAACTTTTGGCAGCAGGGTCCAGAGGGTGGCCAAGAGCTTTCCTAAATGGGACAAAAGCTCCAGAAATCTGTAACATATGTCACAAAAATGTGACAAATACTTGAAAATGTGTAACAGGCTGTCACTACTCCTTTTTGTGGCGGGTTGGGGCAGATTTTTCCCATGCCCCTTTGTCCTATAATTGTTGTAGCGGCCATTATGTGGCAAAAAAATCTCAAAAAATCGAAACAAATACTGAAAATATTCATACCGTCGTTGTGGTGATATAATAGGGGTATGACTAATGGAGGTCACTTTACAAAAGTATAGCATATAGCTTTCACAAAACCACTTTTGCAAAAGTATAGCATATCACTTTTACAAAAGCAGATGTATTGAGAGCCACTTTTACAAAAGCAGTGTGAAGGTGTGCTACCTTTTTAAAAGAGGTATCACTTTTGAAAAATTGTAAAGTGGTAGCTTTTGACTAGAGGTGAGTGCAGGGCGCATTGTGGTAGGGTACAGGGCATTTCCTTTTGGGGAAGAATGGTCAAAAAATGCTAGAAAAGTCGGATTTTTATTCTGATGGCTGTTTGCAGTGCATCAAAGATGCTGGAGCAGTGTTAGTGATTGTTTCCCATGGCCCAGGGTTGGGTGGGAAGGTACCCATGGTCAATAGCACTCTAAATCTGGATTTTGTATAGGAATAGGGGCTGTGGCTGAACCAAAAAACACAAAATACATTTCCAGTGCCAGCAATTAAAAATGAATTAGGCACATCAGAGAGTGCATCCTGGGTGGCTAAATAATAATATCAAATTAGATTTACAATATATGTAGTGGTTCTCAAGATATGGCCAAAATACTGTACAAATATGGCAAAAGAGCAGGATGGGCACTGATTATTGTGGTAAAACAGCTGTAATTGTCATGTGGGTTGGCATGATACTGCATTGACACTTTCCAAATATGGGGATATAGCCCATTCTATTAGATATTCAGGTGTTGGGGTGCTATGCCCAAAATACTATCCAGAAATAGCAAATTTTGAAATGGCCATGGACACTACATAATATATCATTGGATATATGTATAAGTATTTGTGCTGCAGTACTTTGGTTCCCTGAATCCGAATTTCTACTTGGATAATCCATATTTACCGTGGCTATGATGCTATTTCATATGTACCCCTAAACAAAGGTAGTGGCACATGCATACATCTGATTTATAAATTTGTGAGAGTAGGTATATAGATTTTATTCAGTGTCCTAAACACGAATATGTAGTTAGAATTCTCATATCATCAAGATCCAGGACTCTATTCCAGGTTTATTTCTACAAAGTAAAAATAGTACTAATTTCCCCTTTCTTTGGGACATATATACTTCCATTGGCATCTGCTTGGTGCTATGAATGATTCATTGTCATTCGATATGCTAATACCTTGATAATTGTGAGTTCGGGAGTGATTACTGAAAACCTTGCTTAGATATAAGCTTAAAGCTACATGTACCACTCTATGGAACTTACTCTGACTTTAAGCTACTGTGTGTACCTGAAATATCCCCTATACATTATAGATGATTCATTGTCTCTGGATTGATAATAAATGATGAAATACACAGTATGAGTGTCTGGGCTAAGCTCTGGGATGAGATTAGTGGGTGAGTAGTGTCACTCCCTCTCACCGAAGCCACCCCTAGGTTCCAGACTCCTCCTGGGGCATTCCCCCCTCATCAACAAGCCCATTCGGCATTGAGAGGCTAGCCTGGCTCAAGAGTTTGTGACAAATACAGTGATCTAGAGAGAACAGGCATATCCAGATTAACAAGTTTCTAGTATTCAGAGGCAATGACAATAGTTTTACAAGCCAAAAAATAGTTTAGACAAATTCAAAGGAGATTAGGACATCAAAGGCATTTCATATGTATAGAAGTTTCTTTTGTGTCATTTTGAGATGGCTCAGGAGTAGCTGGAGCAACATTAAGGTAGTCTGAGTGTAGCTTAAGGGTAGCTTGAGGAAAGCTTGAGGTAGCTCGAGTAGCTTGAGTATAGCTTGAGTATAGCTTGAATAGTAGCTTGAGTGGTAGCTTGAAAAACTGGTGGCCCGTACACAAGTAATCCATATTCTGCCCTTCATAGTATATCACAATGCCAGTGAAGAGATCAGTAATGAATGAGACCGCAAAGATATATACACAACCTAGTACACAAATAATCCATATTCCGCCCTCGATAGTATATTACAATGCCAGTGAAGACATGACTCATGAATGAGACGATATATGCACCTCAATAACAACTCGGCGTCGAAGCTCTCAAACTCATATATATGTTCAAACCACCAAAAGAACAGCAACCGCCACAGCGATCGCCATCACAGACTGCCACTGTCGTGTTCCATGTAATCCTATAGCAGCGCTGACTGTTCGTTCTTTGACATTAGCGCCGGCGTCTTCGCACCCTTGGAAGTATTGTGCTACAATAACCATCGGTCTCAATAACAAAATCTCGATTATACTTGAATGCCACTTACAATCGTAAAAACTCTGTGCATCAGCCTCGGACCCTCCTTTGTTCGCCACAATGCAGTTTAAGCAAACCACTAGACTGCTTCCCATCGAGTCGGTGCAGCATTCATCAACACCGAAGCATACCTAGATAGAATAAATGCCGAAATTTTTCAGTCAGTAAAGACATTCATATTGACAATCTTAAGAAATGATCCTCACCTGCCAATCACTACACTGATCATCACACTTATTTGGGATAGTGAGGTCTGGGACTGAGCTCGATTCTGAACCATCTGAAGAGCTTCCGGAGTCGTCACCGCCACCTTGGAGTTGACGAGCCTCCAAATTCAAGGCTTTCAAACTCAACGATTTTACTGTGCAGATCCAAGTAGAGGTTAGTAAAAGGATTCGTCAACGTCAACGTTTTCATTGTGACATGGATAGGGAGTACGAATCAGTGCGAATATACTTACTATCCAAGGTTTCGGGTGTCCAAAGACAGTCAGCGCGTAGATCAAGACGAGGAAGGAGAAGATAGTGATTTTGGAGCCTAGTAGCATAAAGCCCAGTTTTCAGCGAGGAGAATCTGATCAGGTTCAGTTTTCCTGTCCTTGTCCTTATCCCTTCCCCGCAACGCCGTCCTTTTATAAGTGCCAACGACATCTTTTGATGCACGCCTCTCGTTCAAGACCTGGACTTCAGTGGGTTTGTTACTGCCAAGAAACTCGTCACAGCGTGCACACCGCTCCTGAACATTTGTATTGGGAACACTCTGTGAACGTCTGTCAGACATCAGGGGCTATCACGTCAGCGGTCCGAACCGAATCATTCATAACTTGAGCTCAACATGTACATGTGCTCATGAGGCACGTTTACGTGGCCCTTTGAAGGATATGGCGCTATGCTCGATAGGTCCTCAATTCAGTCGGCAAATCCCATACCGTCCCGGTATGCCGTTCCCTCACATTTTGGGCCTTGTTATCGTGCCGCGGGCAGCGTTGGCCCACATTTCCCTCGTTCTTGTCCATTTGTAGCTCGAATCCATCAATCCATCAACCCTCTTTGACTTTTCGCATGTGAGACGGCCTACATTCCATGTTTCTTCTTCTGAACCTCGTCCTTGCGCAGGAGGTTACTTGTAAGTATTCGAACTCATCCCACAATGTTTTCAAGATTATTCGACAATACTCGGTTGAGTGGTAAGGCTAACCAGTCAGCCAAGTACTAGTCTTGAATCCGTCGGGTCCGTATGAACCCTGATAGTATTATTGTCGAAGATCAGCACGTTACTCGTTCCCATCCATCCATCTTTTTCACTGCTGTCACGATTGAGCTCTAGCATAGCTGCTTCTTCCGCAGTCCACCATAACTCCAATTTGAAGAAAGGTGTATTGGATGGTATTTTATCTACTGGTACCACAGTCTTGCGTTTCTTTCAACTGACAATCTCCTTTCTCTCCTTCTATCATCCATACAGTACTCAATGTCGTAGCATACATACGACATGCCATCCCCAATCGGTTCAAGCGCATGCCGTTCAGCTTCAGCTCAGCTTTAGACACTGTAGGAGAGGATCAACAGAGGATGCTAGTCTCCTGAAGTCATTACGCATGGTTCATGATAGCAACCAATTGACAAAGCTGTCGCAGGAAGATGTAGGACATCAGAAGATCGTATAAGTATAGCTATCACCTTAGCACTACCAATTCTGACTGCTTGATTCCCACTGCTGCGCCGCTATTAATGCCAATTTGGTAGAGAAGTCTCTGATCAACAACTGCACGGTGGCGAGGATTTACCGTGTCGATCTTGCGTGCCAGTGGTGGGTCACCGTATCTTTCCCTAGAAGTATTTCCGTATCTCGGCTAACTTCCCGATTCCGTCCACTTTTGACTGTCTTTTTTGATTCCACTCTTTTTGGCAGGGGATTCCGGTATGTTTGAGTGTTAATGCCGGGCTGATGTTATCTCAGAATATGCACATATGTACGAAAAATCAACGATGCGAAATGTGAACTTGTTTGAGGGCAGAGCCGACTTGCTTCATTTGGTTGTGAGCAGGTTTTCCTCTGAGGGAATTATCTCAGCATGAATTGTTTGTATTGATTTAATGAGTTCGAACCTTCGAGCCCACCACCGCGTGGAAGGAGCTCAGAATATGTTGGAAAAGGTTGAAAAATATATTATGTACGTTGGCTTGGCGGCACGGTAAATTATACATACCGGAGATGGGAGATGCTAATTAATGTAATTAGGAAAGACGACGCCTGTAGACTACCGAACGCTTTGGTACCGTAAGGATTCACTTGGGGGAAAGGAAGGAAGGAAGGAAGGAAGGAAGGATTTATTACCGGAACTAGGATCAAAGAAGCCAGGCCTGGCTGGCAAGACCGATTACTATTTTGGTGGGTGCTACATCTAGTGTGGCTGCAAGGTCAGGTACCTTGGACCCTGAACTTGCCCCAACTGCCTTGAGCTCTGATGGCCTCAAAATTCACCTCATGTCTCTATCTGCATTTTGTATGAAGACTTTGTGTCATCGCGCATCCCGGACTTTCACGTCCCCAGACATGTCTCTGGCATAGGATTAGGAAGTACATGGATTGGGTAGGTACCTGATATGTTTACGGTTTGAGGAGGCACACGTACATACGCTTCGTAAAGAATGAACTAGCATTAACTACACTTATGCATGGTCTGAAATTTGCCTGAAATATTCAAACATTTTAGGCATACTTTAACTTATACTATCTTCTTGTCCGGTGTTAATTTGCAGATACCCTCAAGCACTAAAGGACGATGTCGATGCTTGGATAACTGTATGGCGGTTCGTTTGTACAAATATTATTTCACACGCGCGCTCTAGTACCTGGTCGCACGCGCCGTCCTCGGCCCACCTCACTAGGTCTATTCCGTCAGTGTTTCTCACTCAGACTAGAAATCTACCAACTAGTAGCCAAAGTAGAGGCAGTAGTGTATCCTGAGGTGAAAATGAAAGGATACGTGAGCCCAAGACGCGTCGGTGGTCGAAGTCAGGGGACTAGGGTCCATTTGATCGGAGTTCGGGATGACAAAGTCCGACACCTTCACTTCCAAACACGACTATATTACGAGGCCTCTTAAAGGCCGAGTTAACTTAGGTCGAGACCCCGTGACTTTTTTAATTGAGTTACGAGGCCCTTTAGGCCGAGTTAACTTATGTCGACCCCTCAATTGAGTACCAAAGGTTCTCACGGGTTCTAACTTTTACACGCCACCTTAGCGCTCCGAAATGCCCGCACACTGCTATCTCAACTGACGCATTGAAGTATGTCATGATTCATTCCCTTCGCTGTCGACGACTACAAGCCCAGCAACCACGACAAGCTTCAGACGCGTTTACCTTCCCTCATCAGCCGTCGAAAGTCGTCAAGAGCCGCTCTCTGAATCACTATTGCTTCCTCCACCCCATCCAAGGTCATTTAAACACGTCGTTACATTAAGCTATTGAGCTCTATCTAATTTTTTACTGCATACGAAACCATTTTACTTGTCCAATGGGCCTCGTAATTTGCCATGCGAAGCAGTGGCACCTTTCCCCAGTTGCAAAAATTACCACGGCTTCAAACTCCCACCCCTTTTTTTACGAGGCCTCTTAAAGGCCGAGTTAACTTATGTCGACCTCGAAAATTTTACCACGACCTCAAACTCCCATCCCTTTTCGTTGCCACAGCCGGTCTTTGCCCTTCCCGACAACCAGAATGTCCAGACTCGGTCTTGACCAGATCCAAGGACTGTGACCGTTGACGTCGATAACTACGTCATGCCGGCATGTCAAATCGGTCTGCTTAACACCCTTCTTGAAGTTCTTCCCTCCCACTTCCACCGATGTTCCCTCCCTTCTGCAATCTCCATGGGATAGGGATGTCTTTTCGGATCTATTACTAGGATTGGCATCGAAGAAGGTAAGATTTACATACAGTGGTGTATTATAACCTTCCTTCCTTTACACATCGTCCTGATCCAACCGATAGCATCGCAAGTACAATAAGTATACAAAGCCTTACCAGTGACTTATTCATATCCTGGATCTTCGCACTTTGCGACTAAAATATCCTCTTCAGCGTCCTTCTTTCAACATCTGTCTGCGATTGATATCATCCTTCTACCTCTGCAGAGCCTACAGCAGTCTCGTGTCCCACTTGATCTTGCCAAAAATGGCATCAGCATGGGCATCATTACTCGTAGAACTCAGCTGCGTTGACGTGATCTCTTCAAGTCCCTTTTATACCTACTACAATACATTCTAGAATGTTCTACTTCTACAACTATGTATGAGTAAGTATCTACGAGTATGAGTAAGATATTACTGAGCGTCACTCATGGAATAGTGTCAAAGACACCAGGAAGTTCAACACAGTTCACCTGCATAACCTGAGAAATTAGACTACGTGAAAGGGCCTCATACCTTGCCACGCAAAGCGATGGCCTTTTGCCCCAGTCATTCTGGTTCATGTTGTAGTGACCTCCCAAAAATTACCACGGCTTCAAACTCCCATGCCAGCCAAATTAAGCCGGTCTCTGCCTTTCCTGACAACCAAAATGTCTAGACTCAGTCTGGACTGGGTCTAAGGACCATTGACATCAACAATCACAATGTCATGCCATTGTGTCGACTCATCTCGCCTTCACCGCCAGCGTCATGCTTCATGGGCTTTCTCTCTGCAAGTATGGTTTGCCAGTATTTGCTACCCTACATCCTCCACTTCTGAAGCTTGACTTCAGCCTCGACGCCCTTGTAATTCTTGCCTCTCCATTGTAATGAAGCCTTTACAGGCTTTAGGCTGAGTCGTGGACACCAATGTCATGCCACATGTCCCCATCACTAACTTCTAGTACAACCTCTTTAGATAAACCTCCCCTCAAGGTACTACTAGGGAGTCAATGTTGGATACTATGTCCCTCTGTGAGTTGAGCTGAGGGGATCTCTGAGTCTGAGTTGGTTAGTATATCATAGTACCTATTGAATTCATACCAATGAGATTGAATAGAGACTTGATATTTCTACATGTAAATCAGCAAAACCCAAATTTCCGTAACTGACTTTCATCACTTCTAAAGACAAAGTTTTGTATTACAAAGTATACTACTACTTTCAGTAGTTTTTATATGATTTTGGCTTGTTAATCATGCTGTGGGGCCCTAGTCGGATGTCCCACTTGGCATCACTCGGCAAAGGACAAAGCTTCCACATTTGGAAGGTATGCCACATGGCCATTGGCCATTCAGTTTTGCGGTTTTACTTGTAGACGTTGTAGGTTTGCACTCTCGACAGTGCTCAAAAGCACATAAGGTCAACATATTCTACTACTGTCATCCCAATTACAATATCTGCGCATCTGAATGTGAACATTGAAAAAAAATAAGGACAATAAACATATTTGATCTATATGTACATGACAAGCAACAAGTACGTACTGTACAATAGTCATCAATTCATTACCTGGGCGGACAAGAACCAAAAATCAAACATACATGCCCCTCATGACCCAATGTCTCCAATCCCTAGCTGCAGGTTGGCTCGAGGTTGAGCATACTAGTCCAAACTCGAGCCAGTCCGCAGTTCTACTTTCCACAGAACCCGAAAACCTGCCGTAGACTAATCACTATAATTTCCTCAATGTACCATTTGCCGCATGGTATGAAGACTTCATCTAAAAACACGTCCGTTGCATTGCTAGTGTTGCAGGACAACGTGACAACACCTATGCGAGTAAGACATGCTGTGCTCGGAAACCTCCGAGTAGGCCCAAAAAACTCGTTTTGGCAATATATGATGTCACTGACCTAGTTGAAAACCTTCTAATCATCTTGCGGATCGTCCTAGAGAATTTCTCTCTGGTAAAAGAATAGGCGAAACACGGGGAGTCCTGAAACAGCGACTCCCCTGGGTATATTCGTGGGCGAGACTCGAAAAAGGTGCATACATCACAATAAGTAAATAAGTAAATACGGGAGAGGAGGGAGGGTGACGCGAATAAATCTGAATTGACTGAATAAACTCGTAAATCAATATGGGAAGTAGAAGGATGACGTAGAAACCTACCTGAGAGACTCGTGAATCAGAGATGGGATGGAGAAGGATATAGAACATGAGTCTCTCAGGTTACCTTAAGTATTACCGAGTAAAATGAAATAGTAAGTATAAAACATGTTCGGGAAGGAGGAAGTACCAAAGAAATGTGAAATAGATGAGACGAGTGAGAGGAAGGTGTGTATGAGATCATTTGTGTCCGGAGACGCGTAAGGAAACCACGGAGGCATAATGGTGTGTAGCCCTGAGGCGTCAACCTTTGAGGCCACGGAGGCAATTAATGGACAGCACTGAGGTCCTACGCACTGGGCGTTGAGTGAAAAGGAAAAAGAGAAATAGAGTGCGTACTCACGGCGATGATTAGACTTTTGTAAAAGGCTTTAAAACAAGAGGAAAAATCCCAATCAGGTTAGACAGTTTTCTTCCAACAAGCGACCCAGTCACCCGTTTGTAGCATTTCTTTGAGCACTCTAATCACTGTCCCACCATTAAATCAGTTACAAAGGTAGGTCTACGCACTCTATTGATGTATAGTATATACAGGCCCTCGTTCTCTTTCTCCCTTTCTCCCTTCCTATTTCCTTCTTTCCTTTTTGTTTATTTTTTGAAACCCCCACAGCATGATTACCGAGCCTGATTTTAAAATACTCAATGACTCTTTGCACTGGGTATTTTTGCAGCCACAATGTCTCTGATGTGTTGTCATGTTGCGTTCACATGCGTGCAGCATTCAGAATTGTGGCTGAACTCATTGAAAAAATCTGATTTTTTGTGGTAAGTTCTAAGCTATAGGTGTGTAGAATAAATACATAATACAAACTTGAGAACAGATGGGCTACCTGCAAAAGGTACAGAGTCCCTAGGTACTAGAAGAAGCGTGGCTGTGCATGAATTGATGGCATCAACTTGTGCACAGCCACATTGCCTTTCCTGGCAGGCACGTGATCTTGTTTATTCAAAAACCCGCGCGTCGCTAACTGACAGTTTTTGTTTTTTATCTGCTTAGGTCCAAGGTCAATGTGAACCAGGGTGGGCTGGCCGCCATCCCTGGAGTGTCCGAAAGGACCTGATTATTGTTGACCTCTAATTTGTCCTCTCAAGGACAAACTGCTACGACGTTTGTGCATCGAGTTACACACCAATCCTGTGTATTTTTTCCCTGTATCCTCTGGCCGTTGTTTTGCCAAATGGGATACATATTTATCTAGGTCAATATCCCACTATGGTGTTCTGTTTGTACCCTTCAGACAGATAATCACTTTTGGTAGGTTTGACAGATATTTCTACAGTGGCAGGACATTAGTGTTTGGCTGCCTGACAATTCTCAAGAATGAGTACCGAAAATTGTCTAAAATACACTATCTATAAGTCAGAGTATATTTAGGGCCAGTTCGGATTCCCAGGGTTTTTTGAGACACCCTGGTTTTTCGTTAGTTTTGGCGGGAGATCAGCTTAGCTTAGTGATAGTAGTTAGCATCAGTCCAACCCTGTAACAAGCGAAAAACCTGGCTGTTCGGATGACCGTTCGTAGTTTATCTTTGATTATCGATTTGAAGAACGCGTGTTCGGATACCAAGCTTATGATTTATAGCTGATCTGCGTGATATGACCCCATTTTTCTTTTTCCTTTCTTTCCCCATGGATGCTGGGGCTCCTCCCGTCTCAGCTGCTCCTGCATCTACTGACGAACCAGATAGTCAAGATATCTGGAATGGTGATGTGGACAACTTCATCCTGACGCATTTGGAGCAAGTCAAGAAGGACCGGAAAGGGACTTGGGACCAGTTCGGGGCCGCCGTATGGACTAATCTCAGTGCCCAGCTTCAGTCTGCGGGACACCGTGTGTACTCCAACGACGAGTTGAAGGACCGTTTCCGTTTGGTATGTGTCTGGCTTTCTTGTTTTGCTTGCTGATACTAACTGACCCCTATCGTTCTGTAGCTCAAAAAATCGAAGACTAGCACCACATCCTCTGCTCCGCGTCCTCTAGAGACCCCTCCTACTTCACATTCTGCTGCCCCTCTCCCCTCTATCTCTGCTCCCTTGCCATATGCAGCTCCGTCCTCTGCCAATGCTACTGCTGCACCATCTGTGCCTCCTCCACCTTCTACTGCTCATTGGACTCCCGAGGCTGAGGCACTTCTCATAGAGCATCTCGTCGAAGCGAAGGCCAAGGGGCAGATGTCCGAAAATAATTTCAAGCCTTCGGTATACCAGTCTGCGGCTGCATACCTTCGTGAAAAGGGATACAACTTCACGAAAACTCAAGTGAAGGGAAGGTGGACAAGGGTGAGTGATTCTAATTGTTATCTGGGTCATCAATTGATACATTCTCCCTTTTCTAGTTCAAAAAAGACTTCAAGATTGTTCGGAGGCTCAGAACCCTGTCCGGATTTGGATGGGACAATGTTCGCAACATGGTCACTGCAACAGACCAGGTATGGGATGCTTACATCAAGGTATGTGTTTCCGATAATCCAAATCAACAGCTGGTGTTGATTCCTATTCCAAGGGTCATTCGAAAGCAGGTCCCTTCCAAAACAAGCCCTTTCCTCACTACGGCGACATAGCCTCTGTGAGTGGCCAGAGCACTGCCACTGGTGCTCTGGCAATGCCTTCTGAGAACTCAATATGTCGTACTTGGGACCAACCAGACAGTGACTCTTCTGAGGAGTCTGATGAATCTGATTCGGAGGATGAAGTGCTCTCCAAAGTATGTGATTATATTCATTTCAACATCACTATACACTTATGACCTTACTGAAATTTACAGAAGCACCGTGCTGTGGCATCTACCCCTGCGCCAAAGCGTGTTCATGTCTCAGCTGGCGCTCAGGCTCTTGAGAACATGTCCACAGCCTTTGGCTCTTTGGCAGAGGGTATGAAGTCAGGTGCTTTTATGGCTGCACCAGTCACTGATTCCCTGATCAAGAAGGAGCAAGCCTTCAACATTGTTTGCGCAGAGGAAGGACTGTCTCCTCATTCTCTTGCAAAGGCACGTCGTGTTTTCCGAGGGAGTGGAGAGATTGCTCGAGAATTCTTGAGCTTTGATCCTACTGATGAGAACAAAAAGGAAGCTCGACACTGCTGGTTGCTTGACGAGATGGAGCAGGTCTGATCTTTTGCATAATGTCTTTCATTTTTTGTTGGTATCCGTACAATCTCTTTAATCATGATCCTAACTTCAGTCACCCGTTTATAGTTACATATAGTATGTATGTAGCACATCTATGTCTTAGAATGGAAGTGTGTTTACATATTTGGAAGTGAGTGCGTATGAGGAATTCCACGACGATTAAGCTCTAGTAAATAATCGGTCCACATTGCATTGGCAATCTGATTTATGAAGACAGATGCTTGTGAAATCTCCGCAGTTGATATTCCAGAATCAGGAAGCATGTCCCCATTGGAGTCAGGAGCCAAAAGATCACATACATCTGGAAGTTGGGCTGGAAGATCTGGAGGATCATAGAATATAGTGAAGTTGTGGAGCACAGCAATCGCAAGAGGAATAAGGCTCTGTGTACAGAGTGGATACTCACACACTTCACGGACAATCTTCCACTGTCGTTTGACAACTCCAAAAATCTGCTCAATGACATTGCGGAGTTGAGCATGTCGGAGGTTGAACAATTCTTCCTTGGACTGAGGTCTGTTCACAACAACATGCATAAGCACAAGAAGATTAGGCCTATATAAAGACTCACCTGATACTGGCAGCTTGCCATTCACGGAGATGATAGCGAATATTCCGATATGGAACAAGCAGTTTAGAGCATAGTGGAAATCCTGCATCCGCAACATAATATTTCCCCTCTGGTACCTCAAATCCATTCTTCATTGCTTCTTCAAAAAGATATCCATCTGCAACACTGCCTTCCCACCCCGCCATCACATAGGTGAAGATCATGTCCCAGTCGCACGCAGCAAAAACATTCTGAGACTGATGACCCTTGCGATCTTGGTAGGGAAACCGTTCATCAGCAGGGGGACGGACGTAAAAATGACTTCCATCGACACTACCCAGACAGTCCTTGAAATGGCAGAATTTGTTGTTTTGGAGGACTCAGTGCATGCGATCAGCAGCTGGGAGGCGTAGGTACTTTTGCCGAAAATGGTCTGAGACAAGTGCGCGAAGGACATCATGAAAATTTCTTGAAATAAACAGATCAGTGCCTCAGCTCCGAATACAGTAGGGATACCCATACCTAGATATTGTCTCAAAGCTCCGCTGAAATCTCTCTGCAACCTTCTGAACAGAAAGATTGGTTACAGACTGATATAAAAATGTTGCCAGGATTTCATCGACATCAATATAGCGACAGGGCTGAAGAGATCCTACAGCCTGCAGTTCCTTCTTCAACTTCTGAAACACATGCAAATGTACTCCGAGATTATGCTTAATGCGGTCCGAATGCCCCTTTTTCAACTCTTTCACCCAAGCAGCGCCTGTCAGTGCAGAATTGTGGTATGGTTCCGGATTATAGCGGTGATAGCTGGCAGCGAAAATGGTGCCTGCAGCTGCAGTAACTGCCATAACACTTGTAACCAGAGCAAGGCGACGGCGACGAAGGGCATCAGCTGACAAGTTGCCAGAGGTAGCTTGAGAGGGGCGGGCAGGTATACAGGCACTGCTGACGCGTATCATGAGGAAGCGTGTGTCGGACAATGTCGGACAACGAGTAACTAACGCCTAAATTAACATTGCGTGGTATTCCCACCTTCGGCTAGTTACTAAAACTAATAACTACGTTGTGTCTCGAAAAACCATGGGTATCCGAACTGGCCCTTAGTGGTGGCTGGTATGGCAGGACTAGCACTACAAAGAGTAAATGTGGGTTTGCATACCCATACCCCTATCTGTATGGTGAGACTGCTGCAACACATGAGACTTGTGCTTTTTGATATACTAAGTATGTGAAAGGGCCTCGTAACTTGCCACGCAAAGTGATGGCCCTTTACCCCAGTTAACTTATGTCGACCTTGAAAACTTTACCATAACCTCAAACTCCCACCCTCTTTTCGTTGCCACAGCCGGTCTTTGCCCTTCCCGACAACTGGAATGTCCAGATCCAAGGTCCATGACTGTTGACGTCAATAACCCCGACGTCATGCCAAATCGGTCTGCTTAACACCTTCCACCGATGCTCCCGCCCTTCTGCATAACCTGAGAAATTAGACTATGTGAAAGAGCCTCATAACTTGCCATGCGAAGCGATGGCCCTTTACCCCAGTTTGGTTTTCCTCATGTCGCCTTCAGAGCTACTATGTCCTACCTCCGAGTGTTTCGATGATCGGTGTTGAAATTGAAGTTCTGCCTATGAATACTTCAAGTGCCGGTGTCTGGAACTGATGCTGTATCGGATGTTGTTTGTCCGAGGGTTCTCGGATCTTTTATTGATCATGAGAGCCGATGCAACGATCACTGGAATCTCAGTAGTGGAGGTACCTAACCAATAAACATGCTTGACCAGAGGGACTCTAGCAAAGCAGAAAGAAAGCCTTGCAGGTCCCGAGATGGTACATGTGAATGCCATAGAAAGAGATGACTAGCCTGCTTGTCGGTTGCATACAGATCAAAAAAGGTCAGTGTACAGCCAATTGCCATAAATAATGTCACAGTAGAAGCATTCGCATGAATACAACTCATCACACTGGTAGTGCAATGGGACATATCGGAAATGCACTACTCGTTGATGCCCCACAGAAGAACACTGGATCTCAAACAAGGGAAACATGATCATTTTGTTTCAACTCTGACTGTGTTCGTGCCTCATCCTTCAATACCTTTCACCGTACACTGCAATTACTTACAGCACACCATTTCCAGCCATATCTCTACTCTCCTCTGCCGTCTTACTCGCCCTCTTGAATCCTTTCCTCGTTGAGGTTTGGTATGCGCTCTGGTAATACTCTGAGATCAAATTTCCCTGGTATGTTAATATGTTTCGGTGTCATGTAGATATGTACTCACTCCCAGACACTTTTATTCAACGATGATTTATCCTCTGTGAAACCCATCCTCCGTTGTATCTAGAAGTTCTTGAATTGCGGTTTCTTTACACCACCCTCAATTTACCTATATCAACTTCATATATTCGTATGCCGTCCACCCTCTGCCGTTTAATCGAATCACTGATCCCCTTTTTGCTCCACATTTCCCTTGATCTCTTGCTATATTCTGAAACCAATTACTCAGTGCGTCAGTATCCAGTATGAGATTATGGACATACACTAATTTCTTGAGATTTTGTAGTCAATCACTCAATGGTGACTTTGCCTCACTCCCAAATTGATCCTCCCTCCTCCCCCTCCTCCCTGCCTTGGGTTCAGAGGCAGATCATCACCATCACCTTTCCCCTTCATCGTTGATCAGAATTATTGTATTTTGATAAATCCATTTGGGAGCCGTAAGTATTGGGTTTAGTAGTTTGCAGACAGTGTGCCTAATTTGTTCATAGAATACTAGGCCGACATGTCAGATTCCAATATTCCATTGGAGGATCAAACAAGAGATCCACCTACAGATGTAGTAATCACATACTTCACAAGTCTAATCCAACTATTGTAGGGTGCAGACAGAACACTTGCTCAGCCTACACTGAACTACCATGAAGATGAGGCTGCAGAGCTTGAGACAGCCATTAGTGGCATGTCTTTAGGACAATCTAATGCTGAGGTATGTAAATATCTGGTAAAGGAATTCCCAGCATACTTACAGTTATATTATAGACAACTGAAGACAGCTCTGATGAATACACGGCTATTGACATAGAGGAGCAGGCTGAGCTTGTTCAAGCTTTGTTTCTGTCAAGTCTTCCATCAGTTGTTTGATGAGCAAGTAGCCCAGCTCTATGAGACCAGGGCTGAGGTTAAGCTGTTATCTGGTTGGGAGATGAAGGTATGTTCCAGTTGTTTTGATATCAACCATACACAGGTTTATGAGTTGAATGATTCTGCAGTGCAGCTGATGGAGCATTTCTGACAGTCTGGAGACTGTGCCGAAATTGATAGTGCACTACAACTCATGGAGGCAGGGATTAAGCTCATTCCTGATGGCCATGCTGACAAAGCAGCCAGGCTCAACAACCTTGGGAATGCCTTTTTCCTTCAATATCAGCGTCTTGGAAAGCTGGGGGACATTGAAAATGCTATTCACTTCAAGTGTCAGGCCGTCAATCTGACCCTTGATGGCCATGCTCACATAGCAGCCAGGCTCAACAACCTTGGGAATGCCTTTGAGAGTCGATTTGAGCATCTCAGGGAGCTGGGGGACATTGAAAAAGCTATTCATCTCAAGCATCAGGCCGTCAATCTGACCCCTGATGGCCATGCTGACAAAGCAGCCAGGCTCAACAACCTTGGGAATGCCTTTTTCCTTCGATATCAGTGTCTCAGGGAGCTGGGGGACATTGAAAATGCTATTCATCTCAAGCATCAGGCTGTTGATCTGACCCCTGATGGCCATGCAGACAAAGCAGCCAGGCTCAACGGCCTCGGGAATGCCTTTTCCTGTTGAATTGAGCGTCTCGGGGAGCTGGGGGACATTGAAAACACTATGTTGATCTGACCCCTGATGGCCATGCTCACAATGCAGCCAGGCTCAACAACCTTGGGAATGCCATTTTCCGTCGATATCAGCGTCTTGGGGAGCAGGAGGACATTGAAACGCTATTCACTTCAGCTGTCAGGCCTTCGATCTGACCCCTGATGGCCATGCTCACAAAGCAACCATGCTGAACAGCCTTGGGAATGCCTTTTTCCTTCAATTTAAGCATCTCAGGGAGCTGGGGGACATTGAACACGCTATTTGCTTCAGCTATCAGGCTGCCATGCTTACAAAGCAACCATGCTCAACAACCTTGGGAATGCCTTTGAGAGTCAATTTCTGTGTCTCAGGGAGCTGGGGGACATTGAAAACAGTATTTGCTTCAGCTGTCAGGCCATCAATCTGACCCCTGATGGCCATGGTGACAAAGCAGTCAGGCTCAGCAACCCCGATATCAGCATCTCAGGGAGCTGGGGGACATTGAGAACACTATTCATCTCAAGTGTCAGGCTGTTGATCTGACCCCTGATGGCCATGCTGAAAAAGCAGGCATGCTCAATGGCCTTGGGATTGCCTTTTCCCGTCGATTTGAGCATCTTGGGGAGCTAGGGGACATTGAAAATGCTATTCGCCTCAACCATCAGGCTGTCAATCTGACCCCTGATGGCCATGTGGACAAAGCAGCCAGGCTCAGTAGCCTTGGGGCTGCCCTTTCCTGTCGATTTGAGCGTCTCGGGGAGCTGAGGGACATTGAAAATGCCATTCAGCTCAAGCATCAGGCCGTTGATCTCATGCCTAATGGCCATGCTGACAAAGCATACTGGCTCAGCAACCTCGGGGATGCCTTCGAGAGTCGATATTTGTTGATCTCACGCCTAATGGCCATGCTGACAAAGCATACTGGCTCAGCAACCTCGGGGATGCCTTCGAGAGTCGATATTTCAGGTTGCTCCAGGACATTCATAACATTACTCGCTTCCACTGTCAGGCCATGCTGATAAAGCAGCCATGCTCAACAACCTCGGGAGTGCCTTTTTCCATCGATTAGAGCATCTCAAGGATCAGGGGGACATCAAGAATGCCATTTTAACTTTCCAGCAATCTACAAAAAATCCATCCAGCCCTCCTTCAGTGCAATACTGTACTGCTTGTAGATGGGCAACCCTATCTTCAACTTACCAAGATTCCTTTCTAGCACTCAATGCATACAAAGTGATTTTGGAAATCATCCCGCAGCTTATTTGGCTTGGACAAACTGTTCACCAATGTTACGAAGAATTGCCCAAAATTGGTCGGAACATCAATGCTGCTGTTGCAACTGCTATTTCTGCTGGGAATCTCACCCAAGCAGTTGAGTGGTTGGAGGAAGGTCATGGCATAGTCTGGGGCCAGCTACTCCAGTTGCGATCACCACTGGATGATCTTCGTGATCAGCACCCTCAGCTTGCTAAGGATCTGGAGAGGGTTTCTAGGGCACTAAAAAATGCTGGGACATCCACCCATTCTGATGTCATTGATATTACAAATGTGCATGGATCTGTGACTGGGAAAGAAGCCCAGCAGCATAGTAGATTGGCAGCTGAGTATGAAGAGCTCATTGCCAAAATCTGAGAGTTGGATGGCTTTGATAGTTTTTGAAGCCTAAGAAACTGTCAGCTCTTACTCCCGCTTCTGCAAATGGACCCATCATCATGTTAAATATCAATCAGTTGAGATGTGATGCAATCATTCTTTCCTCTTTGCATGGAATCAACCATTTTCCTCTTCCCAAACTCTCATTGAAGCAAGTGGAGGAGCTGCACCTGAATCTACTTTCATCACTAGAGGCCAGTAATGTTAGGGTGGATCGCAATGGAGAACACAAAAGTATCCAGCTTGCAAGAGGAAAACAACGTAGGGATCAGTTTAAATCAGTCTTGGCTGAGTTATGGTCCAAGGTGGTTCAACCTGTTCTGTCTGAGATTGAGGATGTGGTAAGCTCTCATGCTGGTGTAGTTGATGAGATACTTACTCAATACTTACTTCAATATAGCTACATGACTCTGCAGAAGATCATCTTCCTCATATTACATGGTGTGCAACAGGGGCACTGGCTTTTCTTCCCATTCATGCTGCTGGGATCTACAGTTCCAAAGATCCTTCAGACAATATTAAACTCTCTGACTTTGCTGTTTCTTCATATACAACAACGCTGAGTGCTATGCTCAACTCTGGTCATCAAATAAAGCAGGATCCAAGGGAAAAACCAAAAGTACTTATTGTCTCGCAACCTGCTACACTAGGCTTGAACCCTCTCCCTGGTACTGAGAAAGAGGCAACAGCTATCCAGGCCTACACATCACTAGAGGGTAGCCTCCATCTCATGCATCACAACGCCATTGTTGACACTGTCAAGAATGAAATGAACAAGTATGAGATCATCCATCTCACTTGCCATGGAATTCAAGATACAAAAAACCCTCTCGATAGTGCATTTGCTCTTTACAATGGAAGACTCAAGCTCCACGATTTGATAAAGTTATCCCTTGAGAATGTGGAACTTGCATTCCTCTCCGCATGTTAGACAGCAGCAGGCAATGAGAACCTCCCTGAAGAATCCGTGCATCTTGCAGCTGGTATGCTTGCCGTAGGTTATCCGAGTGTCATTGCTACCATGTGGTCAATTGGGGACAAGGACGCACCTATAGTCGCTGATAAAGTCTATGAAAGTCTCTTGGGGCGTCATGACAAACCAGTGACAAGGAACCTGAGACAGAGTGCAGCATATGCACTTCATGTGGCTGTTGAACATTTGCGAAAGGAGGTTGGTGAGATGAAATTTGTGAGGTGGGTTCCATTCAATCCATTACGGAGTATAATGATTCCTCCAGTACATTCCTTTGTTATCTTTTGAAAACTACTCTGTTTTAAAACTTGAATCTAGGTTTATCTTGAATTGCTGGGGCCAATGATTCTGAAATGGAAGGAATGATTCTTTTTTAGCTCAAGGGACAATGCAGTTTTGTCTCATCCTATAAATTTTGAAAGGAAAAAAATCTATGTATGGTAACAGTCTGAGAATGGTTGATTAATGGGCCTGGTTGTCCTTAGGTGTACTATCTATCTATCTTCTGCCTACTGGTCATGAATACATTGTTTGTCTGTCCATGGAACTTTCATGAAGACTCAGAAGCGGTGGTAAGTATTGAGCAACAGATGAGTCATTGGCGTTGAGAACAGAAGGTATATCACATATTACCACAAATGTGGCTAGGGCAAGGGGTGTCACATGATAGTGTTTCCATATAGGGGTGGTTAGTTAGTCTGGCCATTAGGCCATTTATTTTATTTTGGAATGCCCCCATCTGAGGGTCTGGAGAGGGTTTTTTGGGGACTATGCCCAGTATCTTTGTAAGAGGGCTGCTTTTAAATAAAGTTTCAGAGCCTCAGCCCTATTAAATAGGCACTCTAAAGTGTATCAAGGAGTGCAACAGTCAGGAGCAGTCACAGGTGGTGACAAGATGGTTGTTATCTCTGGAGATAAGCAAGTGTCCACGTGATCTATTATTTCCTAATTTGGTATATCTTGCTTACATACAGTTAGTTAGTCTGGCTGTCAGGTCCTTAAAAATTTTTCCAATCCTATATGCCTCTACAAAAATTTGACACCCCCTTGAGCTAGGAGTGCATAAATGCACAGTATGGTTCAATGGGATTCATTTCATTGAATGTCAAACTGAATGAGTACGTACCTTATGCTGAAACACTTTAGGTCTGAAAAAAGCAAAGGGACTCAGATTGATAATAAGGGTGTACTCACTGTATAGCAAGATGCAAAACTATTGGGAAGTATTTTTGGCAGCGAGTTTGAGAGAGTCAACAGACTCGGAGTTGTCATAGGATGAGAGTGACTCACTAATGACAAGATATAAACGCCAAAATAATCAGAGTAGAAATCTGTCAGTGCTATAATACCAGTGCCAGACAATTCGAGTTGAAAGGGGCATTAGTAGTTGGTTGGAATTACTAGTAGTGCGAATACCTGGGCCTTATTGAGACTCAATCCCTGTTTGAGCATCCATCTGAACAGCTACATAAGTAGGAGTACCATTTGCAAGTGGGAAAAGTTGGAATGAAGGATTGAACAATGAAAAGCATGATGTGGTAAGTAAGGAGACTCTGAGAGATTCACTTGGTAACTCTCTTTGCTACCACCACCATCGTTGGCGTATGCTCTCAACACCTCGAGTGGAGTAGAATGACATGATTTGGCAGACTTTTGATGCTAAAACAC
Source organism: Tetrapyrgos nigripes (assembly GCA_013368315.1). Classification (NCBI taxonomy): domain Eukaryota; kingdom Fungi; phylum Basidiomycota; class Agaricomycetes; order Agaricales; family Campanellaceae; genus Tetrapyrgos; species Tetrapyrgos nigripes. The sequence continues at coordinate 676 of JAACJM010000262.1, read as the reverse complement.
CACCAAAAGGTGTAGCCTGCAGTACTGAGGATGTCCTACATTATTTTCAAGTTCATGTCTGGGCAGTTGTAGAGTGTGCCCATTTGCTAATTCCACCACCTTGCAGACTGTAACAAGCACATTATTTTCCATGGTTCTCTGGGAAGTGTCATCACTAGGTATGTCTCACTTCTGTATGTTCACTGACCATGCCCTAATACCCATACTGTTGGTTAGAGCCTATTATCTTGTCAGAACTTGACTTAGCTGAAGGAACACTCTGACAGAAACTGGCCCTCAAGCACTTCACATCAATGTCACACGTTGTGCTCTGGCTTTATCACACTCTTTCATGGTCTTCCTTCCTGATCATGGTGTGTAGCTCAGTGAGCTATTCTCTTTCTTCTCTTCCCATAGCAACGTGTCTGAAGTCCAAGTTCAATCAAGCATCCTGAAAACTTTTGTTTCCCTCTTTGTAAAGGTAAATCATGACTACGACTATCTAAGCAATATGAGATCCAGCACCACCTCTGTGACCCAATATCTTCATCAGCTTCCTATGATTGGTGCCATGGAGAAGAGGGTATGGGACCCATGCAATGCTGGAGGCACTGACAAGATACTGCTGTTATTTTGTTTGAAGTAGGTTTTCTCATAGCGTAGAACACACTCGTTTACTGATGTCTGTCCTTGTTTT